>VDFB02211246.1:0-11493 GCA_007258455.2 Sequoia sempervirens
AGGATGCATTAGTTATATTCTCTTATAAGCAGTTCCATTAGAGGTAGGGTTCCTTAATGGCCAAAAAAGGCTAAAGTAGAGCTGAAATAATTTTAAAGAGACACATTGTGTCCACACAAGCGTCTCATAATCCAATAATGTATGCCTTGTTTTTCTTTAATTGAAAAAGTGTGTGTATTAAATTACGTTACAAATCATTACATTTAAGGTGTTGCTTTTACTTAACCTTGTTAAGGGAGTCTATTGAGTTTTTGGAGCACTTTGACCATCCATCTTTTGAAATAGAATAACTAATCACTGGTACATAATTGGAAGAACACTGAATCTGTATCTGTATCGCATATTTCTGTTTGTTTGCAGATGTCATTACTTTTGATTCATGTTGCAGTATTAAGAGTATAATTTTCTGTTATGATGACCTGGAACTGGACGTTTCCCATTACGTAAGACTTAAAAGAATGTCATTCTCTTATGGCTTATCTAGGTTAAAGCATATTTACTCGATATTGTAATATACATACTACTTCTATGTTTTTTGTATACTGGTAAAGTAGTAGTGAGCTTGCGCAATTATTATTTGTGATTTTATTGATGTAAAGAAATATTTGTGAATTTATCTGGGTTGATTAAAAAATGTTAAAAAATTGCAGTGGTAAATTTAGTCTATGCCAAAGGCAGGGGTATTCTTGTTTTTATTAGTTTGTATTGAAATCTGTGAAATGTCAAAAAAAATTGTTTGTTCATTTATTTAGTTTTTTAAGTAGACAAAACAGGGGATGTAAAAGCTCTCGTTAGCAGATGCTTTTTCTAGGAAGGATTTTGTAGTTTCTGTGTGGTAAAGTCCAGAAAGTTCGAAAAAGTACAATGTCCATCAATCTACACGATCATTACCGTTTGGTTTATGTACAAGCTCTTGAACAAAGTTCAAAAGTTCTAATCATGCCACTAAGTGTACAGGTGTCAAAGACAAAAATTCAGACGAGCGGCTAATCTTTATGTTTCTATTTTATCTTCTAATTTTTATTTATTTTTAATTGCTGCGTGGGAAAATTGAAGTGATTAAAAACTGCTTGACCTTAATCTGCTGGAAAGACAGAGAAAAAACAAAGTACCAAATTGCTACAGCAATCATAAAATTCTATTCAACTTTAATTTAATGGAAAATAGATTACAAAAGCCTTATTTTATAAAGATATGTTGGAAATCAAAAGGCGGTTATGAAAAATAATGGAGATCTTAAAACTTCAGAAATTAACATACAACTAAAGTCTATCTATGCAATGAATCAGTTTGAATTGCAGATTACAACATGCGAGTTTACCTAATGCAAAACAAAAACAAAACTGAAGTTTATCATCTAATTATCTCCACCGCATGCACAAAGGAGAAATTATTTTCTTTTCGAACACCTACCTTAATTTCTACCATTGATTATTTCACCATTTACAATGCCTAAACTCTATCTTAAATGTTCAAATACATCTTTTGCTAATGGCTTGGTAAATATATCTGCTAACTGATCTTCAAATCTGCAAAATTTTAGTTGAATTTCACCATCATTCACCAACTCTTTGATAAAGTGATATCTTGTATCAATATGCTTGCTCCTCTTGTGAAAGACATGATTTTTTGATAGTGCAATTGTTGATTTGTTGTCACAAAAGATTGTGTTTGGCTCCTCCTGAGCTTACAATAGGTCTATCAAAACTTTCCTCATCCAGATTGCTTGGCATGCTACTGATGTGGCTGCTACATATTTTGCTTAAGTTGATGAAAGAGTCACTATAGGTTGCTTCTTTGATGCCCATGAGACTACACCTGTCTCACAATGAAAGGCATATCCGGAGGTACTCTTCCTATCATCAATGCTACCTGTAAAATCATTGTCAGTATAACCATTCAAACAAAAATCATTAGTTTTGGAATACAAGATTCCATATTCTGTTGTTCCTATCACATATCTCAATATCCTCTTTCCAACTTGCCAATGTGAGTCTTTTGGTAACTCCATGAATCTTGAGATTAGACTAACCTCATAAATGATATCTAGTCTTGTAGTTGTAAGATACATCAAACTCCAATCAATCTTTTGAAGATTGTAGACTCAACATTAGGCCCTTTGTCTCCTTTGCTAACTTTAGTGCCTGTTGCAACTGGTGTAGATGTTGGATTACAATTCAACATTCTAAACCTTTTCAACACATCTTTTGCATATTTTGATTGACTAATGAAAATTCCTTTATCTAATTGAACAATTTCAATGCCCAAAAAATATTTCATCAAACCCAAATCTGTCATCTCAAATTCTTTCTTCATTGCTAATTTAAATGTGTCTACAGACAAACTTCCAATGAAAATTAAATCATCAACATATAAACACACTATCAAAATTTGACCTTCTTTATTGATCTTTATGTACAATGTTGGCTCTCTTGCTTCTACTGAATCCATTGCTTTGCATGTATGAATCAATCCTGCTATACCATGCTCTTGGTGCTTGTTTGAGACCATAGAGTGCCTTCTTCAATTTGTAGACCTTGACTTCGTGTTCATGCACTTCATAATTTGGTGGTTGCTTCACATACGCTTCTTCCTCTAGAAAACCATTCAAAAAAGCTGATTTGACATCCATTTGAAAAACTTTCCAATTATTTTGTGCAGCTATTGTTGAAACCATTCTAACAGTATCAAGTCTAGCAACTGGAGCAAATGTTTTATTATAATCAATTCCATAATGTTGTGTAAAACCTTTTGCTACTAACCTTGCCTTGTATTTTTTAATCTCACCTTTTGCATTAAATTTGGTTTTATAAACCCATTTGACTCCAATGCAATCCTCATCTCAGGTAGATCAACTAATTCCCATGTGTGATTTCTTTCAATGGAATCCATCTCTTCATCCATAGCCTTGATCCAATGATCCTTCTTAACTGCTTCAAAATACACAGGATCATGAGAGAATAAAACAAAATTTGAGCATAAATCCAAATTGTCTTCTCTAGGATTATAGATCTCTTTCAAACTTCTCATTTTCTTACCTTTATATTTTGACCTTAATAAGGCAAGGGTAGGATATGATTCATCACTTGTAAATTGGGAGTAGGAAAATGTGCATGACCTGATGATTCACCTTGTACAACATTTTGTGGAGTTCTTGTTGGTGTATTTTTCCTTGCTTGTGGATTTGATTGATCACCTTGCACAATTAGTTCTTTAGGTTCTTCTTCATTCCGTGGTATGGGTGCTCCAATTGTAATTATTTGTCAATGCTTCCATCCCATGCTTCTTCCTTAAATTTGACATCTTCGCTACAATCACTTCTTTGAAATGGGATTATACAATTTATAAGCTTTTGTTTGTTCACTATAACCAATGAAAATACATTTCTCACTTTTATCATCCAATTTCCTTCTTAATTCAGATGGCACTAGTGAATATGCAACACATCCAAAAATTCTATGGTGTGCACCTTGTTGTAAATTATTTCTTGATCCCATGATCTCTGCAAAAATCTAGAAATTCAATAGAACTATATTCACCACCTCTATCAGATATGAGTACTTTGATATATTGTCCACTTTTCTTTTCCACCATAGATTTGAACTCCTTGAATTCATTGAAGGCTTCATAATTCTTCTTGAGAAAATACACCCAAGTCTTCCTACTAAAATCATCAATGAAGGCTAGAAAGTAAATACTACCTCCAAATGATGGATTTTGCATTGGTCCACATAAATGACTATGAACTATCTCCAATAATACCCTTGCTATGTTGTTTTTCCAAGATGCAACTCTCATATGAATTGGTTGGTTGCTCTATAGGAGGAAATCTTTTAACCATCTGTTTCTTTTGAAACAAAGTCAAACCTCCAAAATATAAATGCCCATACCTCAAATGCCATAGCCATGGTTGTTCTAAGCATACAATTTTGAAATTGGTTTCTTCAGCTCCTTGGGTGGATTTGAAAGGGGAACATCTAATTCTTGGTCATCTCCACTCTTGCAATTAACCCATAATTTGGAAATCTATCAAATATTGTGCAAACATTATCCATAAAAGATACCATGTACCCCTTTTGTAATATAGTTGTCCAATGCTCATAAGATTATAATTTAGTCCAGGTACAAAATAAACATAAGGAATAAATTTTCTTTCACTATTTTTTGTCAAGAAATTTATTACTCCTTTACCCATTACAACCACTTTATTATCATTTCCCAATTTCACTTTAGACTTTATAGAATCATCAAGACTAGCAAACAAATCTTTATTCCTAGTCATATGCTTACTGCATCCACTATCCAAAAACTAAATATTTCTAGTGCTCTCTTAAGCAACATTACATGTGATGAACATAATCTCATAATTAGATCTAGATTCATTTTGTATAATTGGCATTCTACTTATCTAAATCTCCTTATTTCCTTCTACATTCATTTGCATAATGTCCATATTTTTTGCAATAATAACATTGAATGTTAGATTTATTAAACCTTTGTGAATTATGTTGGGAATGATTTTTTCTGCATCCTCTATTGTTTTTATTTTAAAAATTCTTTTTTCCTTTATCCGAATCACTTCTAGCACCTTTGTCTAGGCCTCTACCTCTTCCTTTGAAGCTTGACCTTTCTCTTCCTCTGCTAGATGATTCCTATGACTTGAAAGCATTCTTAGAAGAAGTATTATTATTTCTATTCATTCTAGACTCATGTGTTAATAAAGATCCCATTAATTCATCTACATATAACTATATAAAATCCTTGGATTCTTTAATTGCTACTACTATAGCATCAAATTTACTGGGTAGACATCTGAGAATCTTTTCTATAATCTTTTGATCTTTTAATTCTTCTCCATTAGATCTAATTTGATTTACAACATTCATGACTTGACTCATAAATTGTTCTATAGACTTTGATTCACTCATTTGCAATTTTTCAAAATTTCTTCTAAGAGATTGTAATTTAGCTACTTTCACCTTTACACTACCTTGATAGGTTGGCCCCAAAATCTCCCATGCCCTCTTAGATTTTGTTGCTGCTACAACTCTAGGAAAGATTGTCACATTTGTTGCTCATTGGATTTGAAATAAAGATTTTGCATCCTTTTTCTTCTTGTCTTTAAGTTTATCATTTTCTCCCCATAGTAATGCCTGATAAGTTGTTTCATCTTGAGGTTCTACAAAACCATTTTCTATCAAATCCCAAATATCTTGTGAACAAAATAAAGTTCTCATCTTAATTGCCCAAAAATCATAATTCTTACCATTTGAAATGGGAATTTGGGGCTACGTAATACCATTTGCTTCCATGTTTGCAAGCTACTCTGCAAACTTAATCTACAATCATCTCAAATCCCTGAAAAATACTAGCTCTAATACCAATCTGCTGGAATGCCAGAGCGAAAACAGAGTACCAAATTGTTACAACAATCATAAAATTCTATTCAACTTCAACTTAATGAAAAATAGATTACAAAAACCTTATTTTATAAAGAGTTGTAGTTGATCAAAACACGGTTATGAAAAATAATGGAGATCCTAAAACTATAGAAATTAACATGCATCTAAAGTCTATCTACGGAGTAAATAAGTTTGAACTGCAGATTACAACATGTGAGTTCACCTAATGTAAAACTAAAATAAACTGAAGTTTATCGCCTAGTTATCTCCATTGCATACATGCAAACATGATAAATTATTTTTCTTTTTTTCTAACAAGCAGCAGTTTGGTAATGTGAATGCCTATGAGCGTTAACAATAGTTTGGAGATGTGAATGGAAGACGTTTCAAATAGTTGGGGCATTTTGTATTTTGATTTTTGAGAAGAGATTAGCTTGTTTTTATAGACCTATTTGATTATATTTACTAAAAATGAAATAGTAAAAAATAAATAAGAGAAAATAGTAATAAATTTAATAAATAAATATATAATTCATGTATTATTTGATACCCTCAAAGAAATTTTTAAAAAATAAATGAAAAAACACAATAATTTTTTTTTTTTGAAGGTAAGATTCAAGATGTTGAATCTTGTCCTTATTTATGTCACATTTGTATTAGGCCAAATCAAGTAAAGAAAAATAACAATATAAAGTATGCATACGTTAACATTTCATACTCTCATTAACAAAATTTTTAAAGAAAATAAAAAGAAAAAAGAAAAGAGTATAAATAAATTGTAAATAATACAATTATTTATAATGTGGTTATTATAATATATTTTGGTTTATAGAATACCATGGTTTTGTAATGTAGCCAGGATATTTAAAAGAGCAAGTGTCTCCCACAAAATTGAGTTTTCTTATACATTATATTTTGAGGTTTCTTGGTCAAAGGATATTTAAAATGTGTTATGAGAGGTCCTATAGACCACAATATGTTATCCATAATGATTTAAGAAACAATTTTTTGATGAATATGTGTGTATATTAATTATAAATCAAAATATAATACATATATTCACAAAAAAAGAACACAAGACCACTCGAGAGAATCATGAAATTTTGATTGTATGAGAATTATTTTTTGCTATGTTTTTAATCATTCACAATATGCATTTGACTTTTGATTTTATATTTTTTAGTCTTTTTGCTCTTTTGATATTTTTATGATTTTCTTTTATTTTAAAGTAATATTTTTTTCCTTATTTTATTAAATAAATAAATATTTATTTATTCAAACAAAATAAAAATATTTTATTTATTTATAATATTTCTTAATAAATACTATCTATTTATCGAAATAATTTTGGTAAAGAATTAAATTTAAAAATGTAATAGTGTGTATAGAAATATCAAGATAAACACTTATTTATTCACATATATAGAAAATTTTATACTTTATAATAAATACTATCTATTTATGAAATATATACTAGGAGGCTTAAAGACAAATTTGGATTTGTTTTTCTTTTAATTTCTCTAATATTTAATTTATTAATATAACTGAGTAGTCTCAAACAAGTTTTTTTTTTTTTAAATAAAGATTTAAAATATTAGTTAAATTAATTAAATTTATACTTCTCTCCACTTTTTACAGAATTATTTGACTTGTTAGTTAAATTAGTACATTTAAAAAACTTGAGATACTTGTGTGTTTATCTCTCTTAGACATATAATAAGTGTTGATTTAACATTGACATTGGATCAATTAGATTTAAAAATTGATAGAAACTAAAATCCATTTAACCTATAAATCATTCACACACCTCACCTTCCTCTTAATTATACATTCCATAAACAATTATTAATATAATCTATATCTACAATTAAAATACATTTTCCACTAATTCTAAACCAATCCTACTTTGTTCAATTAAAAAAAATTAGGTAAACTCAATTAAAAAAAACCTTGTGCACCAAATTGTCCTAATTAAACTTTCAATTTTAATATTTTAAAACTCCAAAAGGCATAAGGATCATTTCTATGATCACACCGCTTCCGCATATTTTCCACACGCATCTTTTCCTATCGACTAAAAATATTGGTATAATGAAAAGGTGTGCCCAATTAAGCGGACTCACCAAACCCTATCGAAGAATTGCCTAAAGTGGCTCAAATTCCCGGTCAGAAATTCTGTATGGACGGTGCAGATGTACTCGCAGCGCTTTGGAATGAATCTATATATTAGATTTTTAGATATTTGAGTTCCGAATCAACTTTAGTGACGTAAGAAATCAGTTCTGGACTTTGACGAGAGCCTGTAAACTTAGTAATGGACTGTGCACAGTGTCAGGACAGCAGAAAATAACGGAAAAGAAGGGCTTAAAAAGCTTACCGATGGACCGTGCATAGTGCAGCTTTACCTGTTCTGTCCTCCTAAAGGCAAAGTTATGATGGCGAAGAGATGGAAGAGACAAACGTTTTGATTAAGAATATCAAAAAGAAGGGAAAAAAAAAATTAAAGAATGCTGCGTACTTCACAAATTGACCGTGCCTATACAATACTCCGAAGCTAAGGACATCAGATACGGTATTTCCCTGTATATTAGGTTTTTCCCTGTAATCTCTGGTTGCCGAGGCATGTTTTTAGTTGGCGAAAGGAAGACAAACTCTGGTAATATCTGGTAAGCTCAATTACATGAAATTAGCCAGCTACGTATACTTAAATAAAATTAGCAGATATAAGAAAAAAATTTGAGGGATTCATGCTTCATGCCAGCCTTTATCTTTGAGCTGGACCACAGTAGGGAGGTGTATGACTCTTAGTTGGGAGCTTTGTACGAACTCAAAACCGTATCTTCAGATCAAGTCTTGTTTTATTTCACAGAGACCACTACTAGTACTATGTATTATTAGCATGTAAATTTTAAAACATAGTAGACCTTCAGGTTCTTTTCTTTAATTACTCGTTTGTTCCTTCACCATAATGCTCCATTCTCTCGAACTTTCATGCATTTAGTGCAGCTGTGATAGATTGAATAATGGCGTTAGAAAAAGGCAGCAAGTAAAAAGAGTGAAAATAAGTTCCTGAAACAACCTACACCTCCAAGATTAGCCTAAGTTGGAAACAAAACAAGATAAAAGCAACAAAATGGAACCTTATACCTTGCGTCGAATCAATCCTTTGGTTTGCCCTTTGATCTTTGATGTGTATGCTCCTTGGATGGCACAAGATGCAAGCTAAGTGATGTTGTGAGGATGAGTGCAAGTGGATGAAAACAAGAAAATGGCTAAGTATAAGATGAGAAACAAAATTGCAAGAGTTTGGCTAGCACAAATGATCTCCCTAAAATGAGAGAAAAGAGGGGGTATTTATAGGAATTTTGAGAATTCTTAGAGGAGATGGATGGCCAAGATTGAGCCACCAAATATCAAGATGTAGGGCTAAGGTGAGTTGAGAACTCACAAGCCCTCACATCTTGACATGTGGCATGTGATATAGCCCTAAAGGTGAAGTGGACATGAGGTGGAAGGAGAAGGACATGACATGGAGGGGGGTACAAAGTACCTTGGGATTGGACAAGATCTCCTCATAAAGGAGGAGTGCTGTCACACATGTGGGGAGAGGACATGTGTGAGGAATTAAAAATTCTCAAATATTCTCATGTGGAAGAGGGAAGAAATTTAAAATTCCTTAAATGCATTGGGGGATTAAAAGGTGAATTAAAAATTCACATGGGGAAGGGAGATGCCTTGTCAAAAAAGAAAAGCATTTAATAGGGTTGACTAAGGACACATGTCATAAAGGACATGGGGAAGAGAAAAGGAATTTAATATTCCTTGGAAGGATAAAAGGAATTAAAAATTCCTTGAGAGATTGATTAGGCTAGCTGATGAGGGGTTAGAGGATGGTTAGATGGCTAAGAGAGATTAGAGGCCAACTTGCAAAAGTTGGAGGATGACACATCTAATCAAGTTAGACATGTGCATCTAATGATGAGATTAGAAAGGATTAAGATGAATAAAAAATGATGGAGATGTGACATGGGGGAATATTTATTTATTTAATTCAATTGATGGAAGGAGGATTATAGAATGGTATTATTTGATTAAAATACCTTAGGGATTTGGCGAAATTAAAGATATTAATTAAATATGGGTGTACTTGGTGAAAATAAGATGAAAGATGATGAATTTGTATAAATTAAGTGTCCAAATTTAGACGTCTGTGGTAGTCCATTTACAGGGGCTTGGTGACCGTTGCACCTTGTTCGATTAAATGAAAGGAACCGACTACTGAGCAAAATAGTAAGATACCATATGACCTGTATTTCAGCTACCACCTTACTATGGTTAGGCTGCATGGTTTTAGGTGAGGGGTTTTCAAACTTTCCAAATATATCAATGATATGGTATTAGCTCTCAAATTAATGTGTCAAATGGACACTACACCATTGATTCTAAATGGGGAGCCATAAAGAAGGCGGTCATATATAAACTCCTATTCTTTTATGGAGGTATCACCATAACCAAAAGAGGTTTGCATACCCTCTTGGAGTAAGAACTTGCCAGCCTTGAGCTAGAATATTTTAATGACTATTAGAACTATGATCTAGATAGTTATATGGCTAGTTAACTTAGAGGCTTGCAACTGAAAGATGCATTCAACCACCTAGTAGAGCTAAGTGTTGAAGATAAAGAAGAGACTAGTGGATGATTCCCTAGATTCTTATGTGCAATTGGATGAAGTCATGGGAAGAATTGTCTATCCTTGATATAGATTCTTTGCTCCCATCTAAGCCTATTATCCCAACATAATCATGACATATGGCTTGCCTAAGGTATTGGGCAATAAGTATTATGATGAATATAAAATCAAAGCCTACTAGAATTATAGGTAGGAGATTACAGATCTAGAAATGGCATTTACGAAGTTACCTATAAATGAAATGTGGGAAAAACTATAATATAGGGATCATGGTTTCCCTACCTCAAGCTATGACATAAGAAATATCTTGTGTAGAGGCACAATAGTTAATCCATAAGAAAAGGAAAATTATAAATAGTACAACTCATAAGAGAGTGACGCCAGTATTAGTTTAGTCAAGGAACTCTCCATCCTATCTCAAATGCATGCCCCTTGGCCACCACCACTTTAGACTACTCCCAAGTACAATAATCATAGGCTCTTGCCTCCTCCATTCAATTAACTAGAGCTTTTAGTAGCTTGCAAACATAGTTGAAATAATACCATGAAGAGGATAAAACTACCCTCCAATAAGGATTAGAGGGGAGATAAAAAAGTGTATGAACAAATCGAATTATCCAATTCACACACATCACCATTTTGAGAGGTGACAGTGTTATAGTAAAATTTCACCATGTTCCAAAAGCATTCTTTGAGGTGACAAAATTAGTAAATTTGGCCTAGGCCTCTCTAGATCAAGGCTAAACATTGTCTATAGTGGAAGAGCTTTTCTAAAAGATAAGGAAGGTAAAATTAACTTAGAAGTTAGAATCAAAGGAACAAGAGGTACCACAACATCTAAAAATTGGCCCAAGTATTTAAGTCGTGCCCAAGTACATGTCTCATTTTCCTCTTCTCCTCATGTTGTTCTTGTTTCTTTCCTACACCTTTAGGTTCAATCATCCACAATCCTCTAATTGTGTCTTCTATTAAAGTTACTTCACCCATAGTCGCGAGAGCACCTAGGCTAACCTCCATTTTGTGAATGATCAATTTTGGATTGTACCTGACCTTAGCCAAGTCAGGGTAATAGTGTGTTTATTTTGGACCTTAAAAGGTCTTGCTTGTGTGTGGAATGGGTGAATTAGTCACTAGGACTAAGGTCACCATAGCTTAGTTTTGCTAATTATTTTTTGCTTTAATTAGCTTAGTAGTTAATTTGGAAGGTTGAGCCTTAAATGTGTTCTAAAACACATCCTTATTGTTAGAAAGATGCCAAGAGGTAGTTAAGAGGTTGGTTGCTCGGAATCAAGGAGGTAGAGGTCCTAAGATTTAGAATCATGGCATAAGGACAAAGTTGCAAAAATTTGTTGCAAAGTTGCATGACAACATTTGTTAGGTTGCATGCAACTTAGTTGTCTT
>VDFB02211247.1:0-16122 GCA_007258455.2 Sequoia sempervirens
GCATAACAATGTATTATGAGGCACAACTAGTTCCAATGGGGTACATGAAGTGACATGACTACACTAACCCATAACACGATAATAAGATAACCATAATTAAACAATTACATAAATCTATTCATTTCCACTTCTTCATTTAAAATATCCATCAACTATATCCATATTAATAACATATGCACATATGACAATACATGGAATTATAAAGATATAAAGTGTTACATATTTCGATAGATACAACTCAACATAACCAACTATAATAAATGATCCTGAATAATTACATGGCCTGAATAAACATTACATCCAAATGATGGAACAATACCTCTGTCTAAACATACATCTCAATAACCACATATCCAAATTACATCGAGGTCATCCCAACACACGTGGGAGACGATACATCCATAATTACATTACATCTGGGGTATACAAACATCTGGTACAAAGAGTCACTGAATCATCAACATCTTCCAAACACTGCAATAACAGATACATCTGTAACAGAAAGGGGAAACCAACGAGGTGCGAAGCACGTTCCACCCAACCACCCCCGTGCTGAGAGTAGACAAGGAAGGGTCCCCGACCAAGTACGCCTAACAATAACAAAGAATAACTCCAGACAGACAACTTAACATCAAAGACCACTTAGAACTTAACAATGACAAATCGAAAAGCACAACAGTAAACCACTTCAGAACGTAGCAACAAGTCATAGTCACAACATCAATGAAACTCAAGACATAATATCAAAAACTACTTTCAACAGTAACCAAAGACAAATCAATAATCACTTCCAGAGGACTTCAGTAATCAACACAAATAGAATGTTAGAGTAGAGTGTCATCGCCTGGTTTCACATGGATTCTCCAGACAACCTATCACAAGGTGCCGCCTCCATCTCTATATGGATTCTCCAGACAACCAAGTTGAGGTGCCGCTTCCATCTATGGTTCTCCAGACGGCCTATCTCAAGGCGCCGCTCCATAGGGTCACTCATGCGGAGTCATTGTCCTTTTGTGGGGACAAGGCAATGACCTTGCCAACCACGACATTCTCAGTCCCCTTTAGTCTGTGATAGCACTAACAGGTGGACAAGGTTTCACAATTATCTTATTAGTGTTTAATCCCCACCCATGGTTTATTAATTAAGTTATCACTGATTAATCTAACTCTATGTGGGTTACCCTGACAGCCGCTTTGTGCGCCGACCCCCACTAGAGCCACTCTCTCTAAACACTCAATCCCAAAATAACCATCACAAAAAAAAAGGACTGCATCAACAAGACGTAATTGGACCAACACATGGATCCTCCGCGAGGCATAACCATCTCGCCATCACATATGAACATTACAAGAAACAGTACAATCCAAGAGCAACTAAATCATAACCAGGGTCGAATCCAAGACCAACCATCAAGTACGAGATCACAATTCACATTAGCAAACACCGCCTCTGGAAGTTCTAATCACCACTTAGAATCCTATAATTGAATAAGTTAACTCAAAGGTTTTCTACATGACCTAGGCTCAAGTTTAAAAATCAAATTAAATCAAAATGCATGATCTCGAGAGTAACCAAAGAATAAACAACGCCATAATACAGTTAACCACAAACAACAAATTCCATCAAATAAATAAATCCACAACTCAAAAATAAGTAACTAAATCAAACACATCGTTTACTTCTAATTTTCTCAATCAGACTATATCATTGAATGTCAATAAATATTATATCATTAATTCGGAATATCAATATATCGTATTCTTAAAATGTATATAAATATATTTATATATTAAAATATATATTAAATTTCATAAACGAATTACACAAATATATATATTAAAAATAAAATACTTTTGCAAAAGTCATTCTACCAAACGTATATTACGAAATCCAATAAATATCCCATTATAAAAATTATATTTTATTAAAATAATAACAAATAAATAATAATAATATAATATATATTAAATAATATAAATTATATAAATATTAATATATATATTAAATAATATTAATATATATATTAACTAATATATAATCTATATTAAATAATATATAAAAATTAAATATAACAAAAAGAAACAAAGAAATACCAGTCACTGTCGGCCTGTGGTACTGCGTACCACAGGGGACAACCAGGGCTGGCCGCGGCCACCATAGGCTGCGACCAGCAGCCTAGGCTGCCGTGCGCAGCCCATGGCGGTTGCAACAAGCCACCCACTGGGCTGTGGGGGTACGGCCTTGGCCAACCCCCACCTCCCATTAAAATTTATTGAAATTTATTTATTTATTTATTTTTTTTATTTTTTTTTAATTCAATTCTATTTAATTTTATTTTAAAGGCTTCCCAAGAAAAATCTCAAATCTCGAATTTCGAATTTCAAAGGTACAGAAAATAAACCTTTTCATATTATATTTATTTTTGTTCTAAAAAAATACTTTTCAAATATGGACAACGAGAAGAATAAATATTTTATTTAATAAAATACACACAGAGGGCCTACAACTGTGTAGATTTTAAAAGAGACAAATTATACAGACAGAATGCATATATATATATATATAACGAGTAATATAATAATCAGATTCTCAATTAGCTTCAATATACTTCTAACAAGCAAATTAGACCTTTAAATCAAAGATTTTATTTTATTTCTAAGCAATATATTTCCTTAATAAATTATTCTGAAGAATTTCAAAAAGGGTTTAACTAAAGTTTTCTACAGAGGATTCATGAGTTTAAATACAGATAAATTTTCAATTCATAGATTAATTTTTGAAAGAAGAGAGGGATGGATTTTCAACTCAACAACAAGATTTTATTTACAGAACAATAAAATAGTAATAAATTAATAGAATAAAACCTGGAGTCCTTTGTCTGAAGAAGGATCCCTTCTGTAACCTCCTTTCGAATTCCTCCTGTAGTTCCTTCTCGATCACCTCCTGCAGTTCCCTTTTCGAATCTATCTATCTTCAAATTAATTTTCTCCAAAATTTTCAACAAAAAAAAAATCTTTTCTTTTCTTTTTATTTTTCTCTTCCAGATCCAAAACAACAGAGTAGAACTTCTGTGTGTGTCTAATCTTCTCATCCCCCCAATAATAATAAAAGAATCAATAAAATAAATAAAGCTTCTCTGCTTTCTTTTCTCAAAAAGCCTCTCTCTTATTGGTCCTTTTTCCAGCTTTTAAAAGTACACTTATCTAAAATTTTAATTAAAATAATTTATTTAATCAAGATATTATCTATACATGATTTGCTAATTTAATATTAATAAAAAGATATTATTTAATTATCTTCAACACTATTTATTTAATTTAATTATTATCAACAATATTAATTTAGAATAATTATTTACTCTTTTAATAAATTAAATCACCTTTTTAATTTATAATATATTTAAATTTAACATTCTACTAACTCATAATTAAATCAAAACAACTAGACAACTTAATCAATTATCATATAACATAAGGTTAATTAAATAAACATGACCCATAAATCAAATGTATACTTCAATAATCAAACAACACAATCAACGAGAACCAAAACTTCAGTCATGACACGACTCACAACAGACGACGACTTGGGACGGGGACACTTCCAAACCTACTCCCTTTTTCAACATTTTTTACCCATTGGGTTAATTTATTGCTCGCCCTGTCCTGCCGAAGCAGGTGGAATCGAGACTTAATCCTGCAATCCTGCATCCAAATAAACATCAAGTAGCACATGTATATATAATCAACATCCTATCGTGAGAAGGAATTGCAGTGTAGTAGGGCACTTGTGAACGAGTGATGCTACACTGTCCTCTCACCTAACCTATTCTAACAATTATAATATCAATAACAACTAACATTTCTAACCAAATTGATCATAAGATAACATGATAATTAACTACTGCATCTTAACTAATTACTAAACCATTGCATTGTAAAATAATACTGAATTCAAATAACATGATCACCATAGGATTATCACATCGACATATAAAACATTAGAGAGAAAGCATTGCATAATAAAATAATCCAAACCCTACATACAGAGTATCATAAATCATAATAATAATATCAATTGTAGCAATCAACTAAACTACGCAACCACGCACACCAAATCGATGAATCAATCACCATCAAAATTCAGTATCACACTAACATATAAAACCAACCAATAGTAGTGGATAGTATCAGAAAACATGGGGGTATTACACGAGAGAATGGGAGAGAGTGGGAGAGTGGGAGACAGTGAGGGAGAGAGTAGGAGAGAGTGGGAGAGGGTGCGAGAGAGCGGGAGAGAGTGGGAGAGAGTGAAAGTGTGGCTACATAGGGTTTCTATACATAGTATTTGTAGGTGAATGGTATCTCTATAGGGAGGGAGAGAGTAAGAGGGAGTGGGAGAGAGTAAGAGGGAGTGGGAGAGAGTGTGAGAGGGTGGGAGAGAGGGTGGGAGAGAGTGGGAGAGAGAGGGAGAGAGTGAAGTGTGGCTACATAGGGTTTCTATACATAGTATTTGTAGGAGAATGGTATCTCTATAGGGAGGGAGAGAGTAAGAGGGAGTGGGAGAGAGTAAGAGGGAGTGGGAGAGAGTGTGAGAGGATGGGAGAGAGGGTGGGAGAGAGTGGGAGAGAGAGGGAGGGAGTGGGAGAGAGAGGGCGGGAGTGGGAGAGAGTGGGAGAGGGTGGGAGAGAGAGTGGGAGAGAGTGAAAATGTGGCTACATAGGGTTTCTATACATAGTATTTGTAGGAGAATGGTATCTCTATTTTGAATTATTCTAAACGTTGTTTCTATGTAGTAGTTTTTAAATTTATTTTGTTGTTATACTTTGTATATCATGACAAAATGGCATTAACTAACTTAGATATATCTGTTGAAAATGACCTTTTGTATAATGTGTTAAAACTTAACATCATCTTGTTTTTCATGCTTCAAAATGTTCAATTATTTTGTTGTTACATCATCACATTTAGGGAAAGTTTTATCACATCTTCCAAAATACCACTAACCATTTTCATTAGTGTTTACCTTCTTTTTGCAGTGCCTATCTCCAATTTTCAAGGGGCATGTTGCATAACAAAAAATTTCTACCTTAATGAAAGATAAGGTAGCTTTTATCACTATCCAATAAGGTTTACCAGAGTTGGCAAGGTCTTGATCCTTTATTTGTGAGATACTAGGGTTAGGAACAAATAGGGTTAGGGTTGGGATTCAATTACGGCTAGAGTTTAATTAGGGTTATATTTCAATCAGGGCTAGAGTTTAATTAGGGTTAGGGTTCAATTAGGGTTAGGGTTAAGGTTATGGTTTGGGAAAAATGAGGGTTAAGGTTGAATTAGGATAAGTGTTCACTTAGGGTTATTGTTAGGCTTAAGATTGAGCTTAAGATTTACTTATATAGTATTTTGGATAATAGAAACAATTTTGATTGATTTAATATTTTCTAAATTCATCATTAATTTAAATCTTATAATTTATTCTCTAAATTAATTGGTTCAGAAAACAATGTATGAGAATTTATTCTATTGATTTTGAGGGTGAAAGTGTGGCTACATATATAGGGTTTTCTATACATAGTATTTGTAGGAGAATGGTATCTCTATTTTTGAATTATTCTAAACCTTGTTTCTATCTAGTAGTTTTTAAATTCATTTTTTTGCTATACTCTATAATTAATAGTTTATATATTGTACTCTCTCTATACATGATTTTTAGCAAGATTAGGGACACTAATAGAACCTTCATTTATTTTTTTAAAAAGACTAAGAAATGTATGAAATTTGACAACATGAAAACCATGAAAATAAAAGTGAAAAATAAAAATTTAACATAGTAAAATGGCCAATCATGTGCCAAAAATGAAAAGAACCATTTGTTGTTACTCTAATATTTCAACCACATACTAAATTACCAAGTGCATTTTCTAAATGTATCATGCAAGGAGCACAATATTGGGAATCAATGTGAATGATTCTCATCAAGAAATTAGACAAGCTTTGAGATTGAAGGACCCAAGAAACTTGAAGTTCCATCACTACCCATAACCCTAAACCCTAAACCATTAACCCATAACCCTTAAACCCCAAACCTTAAACCCTCTACCCTCTATCTCTCCTCAGAGTCTCTCCCTCTACCCACACCTCTCCTCTCTCAGGAGGTCTCTCTCTCAAGTCTCTCCCCTCCCTACCCCTTCTCCCTCTCTTGGGTCTTTCTCTCCTCCTCCTCCCTCTCTTAGGTATTTCTCTCCCCAATCCCTCCCTCTCTCTATCTCTCTCAACTATCTTCAATATCCTACCCCCTCTCTCCCTCTCTTGGGTCTCTCTCTCACTCACTCACTCCCTCTATCTCTATCCCCTCCACTGCCTTAATGGGAAGCATGCCTTGCAGGCAAAACTGCCAACAAAACTGGGATTGCCTGCTAGGTTTAAAATTACCTTTTTCTGCCACTACTCCAACTTGCTGCAAAACAAAGCTTTCTGGGTCCCTCATGGAGGCTGAGAGCACTCTACCCTCTACCCTTAACCCTCCCTCTTTCTATCTATCTCCCACTCCCTCCGTCTTTCCCTCTTTCCATCTTCAATCTTCATATTATGTTTCTTTGCCTTCTAATTTTACATTTTAAATGAAAAAACTTGGGTTTACACCTTATTTAAGTCATTTAATTCTTGATTTTTATCTCAATAGATTTATTTTGAAAACTAGCAGAAACCATCAATTGAGCACAATATTGGGAATGGAGTGTGAATGATTCTCATCAAAGAAATTAGACAAGTTTGAGATTGAAGGACTGAAAAACTCTTTGTAGGTTTTCAATGAAGATTTAATTAGCCACTAATAGGAACAATAAGAAAATAGAGATAGAGGAAAATAAGATTCAACTATTTGATCCATTTTGTTCAATATAAGTTGTATTTTAAATCATTATGTGTTTTTTGTATAACAACAAATAGATTTTTTGTGTTCAACTATTAGTCCATATGTGTTGTTCTTATAAAATAGAACACAGAGAACAAAACTTTGAAGTTCATCACTACCCATAAGGGTAGAGGGTTTATTAAAGGTTAAGGGTTTTAAGAAGTTTAAGTTAAGGGAGAGAGATAGAGGAGTGAGAGTAATGAAAAAGAAAAAAATTTCAAGAAAGAAGGAAATAGATATTGAAAGATACTTGAGAGAGAGAAGAGGAAGAGTAGGAGGCACAGAATAGGAGGGAGGTTAAATACGAGGAGTAGATGGTTTAAAATTTATAGAGTTCAGAGGTTTAAGGTTAAGGGTGGATGGGATAGAGATAGAGAGTGAGTGAGTGAGAGAGAGACCTAAAGAGGAGAGAGATGAGATCAGTGAATGGTTGAGAGAGATAGAGGAGGAGATGAGGGAGAAAGACCTAAGAGAGGAGTGAGTGAAGTGAGAGAAATACCTAAGGGGAGTAGGAGGAGGAGAACTTGAGAGAGGAACACGAGAGGGAGAGGGTTAGGAGGGAAGAGACTTGAGAGAGAGAGAATTAGAGGGTTTAAGGGTTTGGGGGTTTAAGGGTTAAGGAGTTAATGGTTTAGGGTTTTAGGGTTTAGGGTTATGGAGTAGTGATGGAACTTCAAAGTTTTGTTCTGAGTGTTCTATTTTATAAAAACAACACATATGGACTAATAGTTGAACACAAAAAATGGACCAATAGTTGAACACTATAACTTTTTGAAAATCATTCACATTTAATGGGAAAATACATGTTATTTATTGTACTCACCTTTTATATTTGTAATAGGACAAACTATTAATATAAAATTATCCAATGCTTGTACTAATGGAACTTCAAATTTTGTTCCTAATGTTTCACTCATGCCTTACCTTATGTCACTGGGCTTTCATGGTGTTGGAAAATTTCTTAGGGTTGGGGTTTTAGCTTTGTCTTCATCTTAAACCCTTGTTTTTAGGTAATGCCTTGGTTGGGATCTATTTCATCGTTACCTTTTTCAAAGGGTTTTAAAAACATCTTATGCCCATCGTTCTGTCTAGGCCTGGTCCCTTTGGTCTTAATATTTTATTTCCTCCGTGGGTTTTCTTTTCCTAAGTCCTGGTTGGCCTTGTGCTGAACGCTTTTAAAAAAATTTATGTCGTTGTTTCCATCCGCCTAGTAATGTCCCCTTGCCCTTTAATGAATGTTTTATTTTTCAGAAGGATGAAATTCGCGCTGTTGTCAATCAAAATTCCTTCAAGATCAATGGTTGCCCACCATCCCGTGATCGGGAATTGTAGGATGGCGATATCATGGGTGGGCCACACGTGTCCCATATGTGGATCAAATTTGTGCGACTATTCATCAACTGTCCTTTGATTTGAGTTGTTCCCCACCATCCTGTGATGGTGCTTTGGTTGATTGCAAAATCACGGGTGGCTACCATGTGGACTATACAAGGTGGGTCCTGAGGAAATTTTCCATCTGCCTAGTAATGTCCCCTTTCCCTTTAAAGAATATTTTATTTTGCAGAAGGATGAAATTTGTGCTGCCGTCGATCAAAAAGCCTTCAAGATCAACGGTTGCCTGCCATCCCGTGATCAAGAATTGTAGGATGGCGATATCGCAGGCGGGCGACACGTGTCCCATCTGGGGATCAAATTTGCACGACTGTTCGTCAACTGTCCTTTGATCTGAGCCATTCCCCGCCATCCCGCAATGGTGCTTTTTTTGATTGTGAAATCACGGGCGGCTGCCACGTGAACTGTACAAGGTGGGGCCTGAGGAAATTTTCCATCCGCTTAGTAATGTCCCCTTTCCCTTTAATGAATGTTTTATTTCTCAGAAGGATGAAATTCATGCTGTCGTTGATCAAAATGCCTTTAAGATCAACGGTTGCCTGCCATCCCGTGATCAGGAATTGTAGGATGGCGATATCATGGGCGGGCGACATGTGTCCCATCTGGGGATCATATTTGCGTGACTGTTCATCAACTGTCCTTTAATCTGAGTCGTTCCCCACCATCCTACGATGGTGCTTTGGTTGATTACGAAATCACGAGCGGCTGCCACGTGGACTGTACAAGGTGGGGCCCGAGGAAATTTTCCATCCACCTAGTAATGTCCCCTTTCCCTTTAATGAATGTTTTATTTTTCAGAAGGATGAAATTCGAGCTGTCGTTGATCAAAATGCCTTCAAGATCAATGGTTGCCCGCCATCCCGTGATCAGGAATTGTAGGATGGCGATATCGCGAGCGGGCGACACGTGTCCCATTTGGGGATCAAATTTGTGCAACTGTTCATCAAGTGTCCTTTGATCAAATTTGTAGGATTAAATCACACACATGGTGATGTTTGCCAGGGAGCTTAGTTGGAAGACATTCCTCAATCCAGTTGGTCATAATTTTCCTCTAAGAAGATAGTCGGCAAGACCTTGCAGATGTCTTATGTTCATGGAGCTTAATAAGTTTTAATAATTTTGTCATTTTAAAGATTTTTATTTTTTGATAAAGATAGGTATATTTAGACTTTTGATGGCTTATGTAAAATTATGCATATTATTTTATTTATTATATTTTTTGCAATATCATGTTATTCTTGATTAATCACATTATTTGTTTGTCATTTTTATTTATTTTTTTGAAAAATATTTTATCTTTACTTTACATCTATGATAATTCCAAAATTATCTAATTTAAAAATTATAAATAAAAACTTATTTTTATTAATCTCTCGAAGTACCTAGGTCCTAATCTTTTGTAGATTAATAACTATCTAAATAGCCATTTCTTTCCTTTATTTCTATAAATGTGTCTCATTTCTCTATTGAAATTTATGAGATGTGTATGTAATTCTTAGCACAACACTCTTAGAGATTAGGATTTATTTTCCCTCTATATCTATTTTCTTATTGTTCCTATTAGTGGCTAATTAAATCTTCATTGAAAACCTACAAAGAGCTTGGGTCCTTCAATCTCAAAACTTGTCTAATTTCTTGATGAGAATCATTCACATTGATTCCCAATATTGTGCTCCTTGCATGATACATTTATAAAATGCACTCGGTAATTTAGTATGTGGTTGAAATATTAGAGTAACAACAAATGGTTCTTTTCATTTTTGGCACATGATTGGCCATTTTTACTATGTTAAATTTTTATTCACTTTTATTTTCATGGTTTCCATGTTGTCAAATTTTCATACATTTCTTAGTATTTTTAAAAAAATAAATGAAGGTTCTATTAGTGTCCCCAATCTTGCTAAAAATCATGTATAGAGAGAGTACAATATATAAACTATTAATTATAGAGTATAACAACAAAATGAATTTAAAACTACTACATAGAAACAAGATTTAGAATAATTCAAAATAGAGATACCATTCTCCTACAAATACTATGTAGCTAAGGAAACCATATGTAATACACACTTTCACCCTCGTCAATGGGAGATATAAATTCTCATACATTGTTTCTATAATGAATTTAGAGAATAAATTATAAGATTTAAATTCAATGATGAATTTAGAAAATATTAAATCAATCAAAATTGTTTCTATTATCCAAAATACTATATAAGTAAATCTTAAGCCCAATCTTAAGCCTAACAATAACCCTAAGTGAACACTTATCCTAATTCAGCCTTAACCACAGTTTAGCCCAAAATAACCTTAACCTAACCTAATTGAACCCTAACCCTAATTAAACTCTAGCCACAGTTGAAATCTAACCCTAATTAAACTCTAGCCGTGGTGGACCCCAACCCTAACCCTATTTGTTCCTAACCCTAGTATCTCACAAATATAGGATCAAGACCTTGCCAACTCTGGTAAACCTTATTGGATAGTGATAAAAGCTACCTTATCTTTCAATAAGGTATAATTTTTTTGTTATACAACATGCCCCTTGAAAATTGGAGATAGGCACTGCAAAAAGAAGGTAAAAACTAATGAAAATGGTCAGTGGTATTGTGGAAGATGTGATAAAACTTTCCCTAAATGTGATTATAAATATATACTTGAATGCAAAGTGCAAGAACATACTTCATTCACTTGGATTACAACTTTTGAAGAAGTGGCAGAAGAAATTATGGGTGTATCAACAAAAGAATTGAACATTTTGAAGCATGAAAAACAAGATGATGTTAAGTTTTCACACATTATACAAAAGGTCCTTTTCAACAAATATATCTAAGTTAGTTAATGCCATTTTGTCATGATATACTTCTTTGATGCTGTCAATACTAAATCTAATGATTGATGGACATTTTTGCTTTTGAATTTATTGTTCTTGGTTGATTGTTGTTATAGACAAGTTGGTATGATTTCAAATTTCAATGTGTACCCTTATATATGGGAATTGAAATAAACAATGACACAAACAATAATGAAATCAAATTGATTGCTTTCCAAAATCATATTCATGAAAATGTAAGCATTTTTTGAAGTCAATAGGCATCTTGATAAAGATAACTCTTGGCGTGTTTTACATATATTATTAATTAATATAGGTATGCTAGTTAATTAAATTATTAACTATATTTTATTTGTATTATATATTGAATTGTTAAAAGATGTAAAAATCTTAATACTAAATATGGAAAATGGTTTAAAATTACATATTTTCAAAAGTAAAATATTAATATCTTTCTCTACTTATCTCTCTCTCTCTCTCTATATATATATATATATATCCCCCTCTATCTCCCTATCTCTCTATATATTTATTTCTCCCTCTATCTCTCTCTATATCTGTATCTATTTTTATCCCTTTGCCTCTCTCATTCTATATTCATTTCTACCTCTATCTATAGGGAGAGATACAAAGGTGAAGCATTGGACCTTCCCAAAGATCCCCCAATCTCAACACTACTCCCAACTATTTTGAGCATTTAAGTACATATTGTGTGCTAGATTAGGAGGCATGTGTCAAAGCTCATATTTATTGATGCAAAATAGGTCCAAAGTCACAAATTTGAGGTAGAGTTAGTTATAGTTTTGTAGAAAATTTCAAGAGCCACATAGAGCAAAGATATTCTAGTTTTTTAGGAAGATCATGTCATCAAATTTGGCACTTCATCAACATTTTGTATCTTCATCAACATTAACAAAAGCAAAGGTATGTACTTGAATCCCTTGCATTTAAATTTTTCTATATATATATAAATATTTTAATATTTTCCCTCAAATTCATAATATATATATTAGTGTGTATTTATTTATTGCAATAAACAGTTAACCTAAGTAACACGTTAAGAATTCTAAGGATTTGTGTTTGGAAAAATGGCAACAAAATTTATTTGAGCTGTGGATGTCGTGGTTGTATGTTTAGAAAAGCTCAAAACATGAATAGGATTTGAAGGCCATATATTATGGTAGCTTACAATGCAAAAGAAGGAAGGAAATTCATTATCAATTTTAATCTACAATTTAATACCTCATATGAAAAAATCAAGCATGTATTATCTACAACTAATTCTTGACATATTAATTTTATAAAATATACTTGTACCATACAATAAACTTCTCCCAAGAAAGAAACCCTAAGTGAACATTAATTGAACCCTAATTGTAGATTCATAACTCTAATCATAACCCTAAGGGAACACATATTGAACAGTAGTCCTAATTGTACCATAACCCTAACTTTGAACTATAGTTGAACTCTAATCCTAACCCTAAGACTAATTCTTATCCTAATTGAACCTTAACCCCAACCCTAACACTAATTCTTATCCTAATTGAACCTTAACCCCAACCCTAATCTAGTTAACTTTTTTTTATAAAATTGTAGCAAGCCCATCTATACTTGGATATTTATCCTTTTTATATATTCTAATATCCTTTACAATATCATCCTTAGAGATATCTCTAGTAGGCCAATCAGTTTCTTCCTCTTTGATTTTCCTAGGGATGACTTGTGCACAATGATCTTGGGATCTTTTAAAGTCCACATTGGTATCTTCAACAAAGAAAATATTTTAATAGAAAGATTGAAATTCATTTATAACCAAAGAAAGACCATTTATATGTTTATTATTCACCTAGATTGATCCAATTTTTTCCCTAGCATTTTTCTCCTTTATATAATTAAAGAAGAAATCAAAGCCTTTATCTCCATTTTTTAGCCAATTTATTTTAGCCCTAACTTTTAAACCATGAATCTTCTCTTTTTTAATTCTACAATATTCTCAACATGCTTGAATCTCACCAACTCCTCATTCAAGGACTCATGCAATTGAGATTAGATGGAGATAAAATTTTATTGAAGCAATTATTTGATCTCCTTCCATCAAAGGCTCTTTTTCTGCACAACCTGGAATAGGGACCTTGAGTTGGTAACATTGCAATCCTATTTTTCAATTGATAGTAGAGAATTTTTTTAGCAAGATCCTATCAATTAATTTTTTTAGCAAATATTAACTTCTTATATTAAAAATAATTTAAATATTTTAACACATGCATTAGATGGACATTTGGTTTGTGATGATTTAGAGATATTATGTATTGATAATTGTGTGATTGAAAGGTTTAACAAATATAAGTCATTTGGAAAAGCCTATGAAATCTAGGTTGAGCAAGTGATTAGATATGGACTCTTTTGCATTGAAAGAGGTGTAATATTATATAAGGAAATTGAGGGAAAAAAAGTTAGAACTAAATGTAATGATCTCCAAATTGGAGAGAAAAATAAGAATCTATCTAGAATTTAGTAAATATATATATAAATTGATACAAATACACAACTAAACAAAAAAAATTTCATATTTATTTTAAATGTTTGATATATGCTTATTCATTACATAATTTTTTTAAATTTTGTATGCTTTTGGTGGAGTTACCATTGAAGGAGAATATAATTGAACTATATATATTTTAAGTGTAAATCTATATCTTTTAGTATTTAAAATTACTTAAATAGTTTCATTGATATCTTGTTTACTTTAACATACACCATAATAGAAGTTCACATGCACATCAATCTTAGAGAAAAAATATTTATTCATGCCCTTTTTCATTACTATTTTTGGTAAACTTTGAATAGATTGTCCTTTGTTCAATAACAAGTCTACAAGTGGGATATTATTGTGTGAATTAATCTCATGACATTACCCTACCTTGCATAAGATCTACTAGTGCAAACTTGGCGTAGTAATTATCAACCCTACACATTTAAAATTTAAATTCAATTTAAATCTTGACAGCACCCTCCCACTAACCATTGTGAGCTTACCTAATGCATGTTTATCTTGATTTTCATGTTGTATTTTACTTAAATAAAATCATTTTAAGCATTTAAAATGATCCAATATTAGGACAATGAGGATTTATCAAAAGAACATTTTCATTGACAAAAATGTAATAAAATTTTCTCATAACATATATCATCATGTCTCTAATCATTATTCATATGTCATGGAATTGGTTTGGTTAGGGCTCTAATTGAGGAGAACAAAATCCTCACAATTTAGCACATTCCCTAAAAATGTTACTAAACACTTTCTATCTATATTGAGGTTCAAATATTAGAAGATCAACACAACTAAATTCTAAACATCAATTATTTGCTAGTTGATTCTTATGGTATAGATTTATATTTGCACACTAGTTCGGTTTCTCAAACATGGATATGAACCAAAGCAATACTTTGAGACATTTATTCATGACCATCTAGGGATCTAAATGAAGATAACACAAGCCTCACAATTTAGTAGATTTTTTAATATATGTATATTCCTCTTATTATATTAATATATAAATATATAGGCTTACCACCTTTGCTTTAAAAAAAATGATGTTTCTAAACATTGTCAATCCATAATAAAGTCTAAATGTTAAAAGATAAAAATCAATTTCAAAAATTATTTTTTTACTAGTTGATTATTGGAATTATAGATTGAAGCTTATAGACTAGTTTTATTTTGTACACATATTTGAACCAAAGAAAAGAACACTTAATTCGCATATTTAAAAGCATTTATAAAATCAAGTCCAAAACCTCTTTTAACACTTCAAATAATCAACATCTACATCTCAAAAAACATCACATTTAATTCGTATTTAATTTAAATATCAATCATCTAATATAAAATAATAATATTTTTAAATAAAAACATAATAAAAAAAATTTAATTTAAAATAAACAGAGTGTATAATTAACATTAATAAATATTACGCAATAAGATATATCTTTAAAAAAAAAGTTATTATTAAAGTTGCCAGAAAGATAAATATTTCTATTTCCTAACAAAGAAAATGAACCGATACTTCGTAATATAAAAGGAACACTCACCACAATTCATGTAATGAAATGAATGTGGGATTAAGACTAAATCCCCCAATCCAATGACCGAGCAAATGTGTAAAGTGGAAATGGAAAACACGAATAGCTATGGAAGGAGAATGGGAACGGGAATGGCAAGTGTAAACTGTAATGGTGGAGTACTACGGAAACATATATTTGAAATGGTGCGGTTAAAGAAATGCTACAGAAATGAGAGAGAGGTTGCGTTAAGAGGGCCCCACATGGTGCCGGACATCTAAGGGAGTGTACCCTTAGAGTGTACCGGTTAAGCCCAACCCTCATATAATACCTTGCATTATGGAGCTCAATTCTCTAATATATTACTACTTATCAAATCCTTTGTAAATAATTGTAAACTTATGACTCCATTTAAGCATTTAACTGATTTTCTTGAATCAAAGCAAAAATATAGACACACAATTGAACAAATTCTCAAAAGAAGAATGACAACATCATTAACATTTCATTTAAAATCACTCAAATCCACATAAGGAGAGAAAATATATTAGAATTATACGTTTATTCATGCTTGTAAGTCATATGTGCATACAATTTAAGATAATTTGCATATATTCATCCAAAACTCAAAATAGGCTATCTATTCTATTCCGTTTGCTTGGGGTTTTAATAGCCAATGGCACCATAGATATCACTTCCTCATCAGAGGACATATATCTTTCTACCCATATATTCAACTCAAAACCTAGCTAGAGCTTTCATCAGTTCTCTCCCTACAAATGAGCCTTGAATTCCCTTTTATATGATAAGGGAGCAACAAGCTTCAGGGTCAAATGTAATTTCACCACAAATTTTCATTTGAACAAAATCTCCATTGCATTCGACTTTCATTTCAAAACTTCCCACACGTTGAATC
>VDFB02211248.1:0-14954 GCA_007258455.2 Sequoia sempervirens
TTACAAATTTTACCTTGAATCTAATCTTATTTGTTGGTGAAGAAAGAATTAATATACTAGTGATATTTTATATACAAAGACATAGTATAGGGGTTGTGAATGTCACTATAGAGTAAATTTGGATTCATCACATTTTATATGATTTTGGTACCACTTATTAGTTATCATCTATCATTTACAATGATAATCATAGTACTATTGCAATCTCCAAGAAATTTTTCACAATCAATGTGTAGACACCTAAAATGTCCTAAGTATATCACACACCTAGATTTCCCTTACTAACATTTTCTCTCATAATTCACCTAACTCATCTATTTAATTAAATAATATCCAAATATTTAGTTAAATTCACCCTTTTCTCCAATAAATTGAATAATTAATTTTATTTGATTAATTCACCCTCTTCAAGCTAGTTTTATTCCCTTTTGATTAAATAATGTCAAATTATTTAATTAAATGCCATTTTAATTCTTTGATTAAATAATTCCTAATTGTTTAATCAAAGATCCTAATTCTTCAACTGGCACAATTAAATCAATTTTCTTAAATTGTTTAATTAGCTAATTATTCCTCCAAACCTCCAACTTGCACAAAGCATATTCTCATGGAATATTCCCTTTTCAAATTCAAATTCTTCCCTCCATATGAAATATCTCCACCATATCTCCTAAAATTTAGGGATTTGTTAATCTCTAATAAATTATAGACCCTTGATTAAAATATTTGATCCATTCCTTCATGAATTATGGACTCTTGATTCATTTCTTGATACATTCCTTCATCTTCAATTTAATTTCCTCCATTTATTAGCATTTTCAATCCTCACCATTGATTCATTCTAAAAATCTATAAATACTTCCCATTTTACATGAAATGGAGATTCACAACCATTAAAAGCAAACTTACTTTTCCCAATTCATTACTCATCTTTTGATATTTTGAGCATTTATGAATCACTCCCATCCATCAATTCAACAAGCTTTTTCATAAACTCAACATGGATTAGGAAAATTGAGCAACCCACATCCAATATCACTCAAGTTGCACTCAATCCGCAATGGGACTATAGGTTTTCACCATTATTTAGGTTCATTACTTTGAATTTGATGTGTAATGCTTTGAAATTGAATCTTTCTTAATTTTGTAGGCTAATTTCATTGGAGTAGTGTATTTAATTGATCATTTGTCTATTTAATTGTTTTACTTCATTGTTATTTGGTCAATTAGATTCATATACAAGTACATTTTTGCATTCCCTAATGTCATCCATCAAATATATCCTCATCAACAACATCAAGACACACAACATAAAGGTCAATTTTCCCAACATCAACAACCTCAAAATTAGAAATACCAACCCCAAAATCAACAACATCAAGCTTTACAACATCAATCCCAAAACCATCAACATCAAGTTATATAGCATCAATCCAAAAATCAACAATATCAATCCCACCATCAACAACATCAAGTTCTGAAATATAAAAATCCCTAACATCAAAATCAAATCCCTCAACAACATCAAACACAAGGTCAACATCAAAACAACATCTTAGGTCACCACAACAACATCAACAATCCTCTCACAATGTCATCTCACAAACTCAATACATCCCACAACATCAACATCACCAACACATGGCATCACAATAAATTCCATCTTCACAACACTAAATCCCCTCTCCTCAACATCAATATGGAGCATACAATACACTACCACTACCTCCATCATCTACAAATCCATGACATCAAGCCAATCTATAATACACCCCATATAACACATATCTAAACACAAACACACCTCCATACCAAAATAAAGCATATAATGGATATACCATCCCACAATACAACACATATTCTCTCACCACCAAACATCCTCCTTTGGACATATCTTCCCAAATCCAAACACTAACACAAAAAAATTAGGACATACAAATGGCGAAGACCAAAAAGTCAAATGCAATTCAAGATCTACGCCCATATCTATTCAATTGAATAATTAGCTAATTATTCCTCCATTCCTCCAACTTGCACAAATAATATTCTCATGGAATATTCCCTTTTAAAATTCAAATTCTTCCCTCCACATGAAATATCTCCAACATATCCCCTAAAATTTAGGGATTTGTTAATCTCTCATAAATCATAGACCCTTGATTAAAATATTTGATTCATGCCTTCATGAATTATGGACCCTTGATTGGGTAAAAGCAAGAAGTTGGGTCCATGAAGAGGGGAAGTTTTGGCCAAAAAAAAAAATCACAGAAAACACGTATGTACTATTAAAAGAACGTGTATGCATTATGCTCGTGCACTGAAGCCCAAAATACATATGAAAAACGCGGTACACATTATTGTAGACACCATAAAATATATTGATTGACATCGCGGCATCTGATCCTCCGACTTACTAACATTGAGTTCTTGAATTCCTTTTGGTTCAATCCATTTAATCAAATACCTTTATTTTATTAAATTCATCAATTTTTTTCCCTCTCTTGATTAAATAAATCATTTTATCTAATTAAGTCTTTTTCTCTTGTTAATTAAATCAACCTATCTGATCTAATTAACCCTATGTCCATATTTAATTAAATAATCAATTTATTTGATTAAATCTCTAAAGTCTATCCATTGAAATTAAATAAATTAAGTATTTGATTTTAATCTTATCATCCCTTTAATTAAATAAATTAAAATCTTTATTCTAGGCCTCTTTGTCATATTCCCTTATTCGATTTAAATAAACCTATAAATCTAAGTCAAATAAGTCACATCATCTAATCTCCTCACATAGCCATCAATCCCTTATTTAATTTAACCTCATCTCTAAGTCCCATCTCAGATAATGCAGTTGCACATGAAAATAGATTTAATTCATTTATTAAAATTTCATTTTTCCCATATACAAGCACCTTTTGAATATTCTCTCAATTTAAATTCAAAAAATTCCAAGTGAACATGTACATCCAACAAGGCATTTAAAACCTCTTACATGTCCTTTGCCTTGAGCCAAGTGGCATTTATTGCATTTTCCCTTCCCTCTTACATGTCATTTCAACAAATTTGAATTTCAAATATTGGCATTTATTGGCACAAACCCCAAATCTTGCACAACCATCATCCATTCATAGCTTGGCAAGTGGCACCATATCATTGGATGAATGTTAGTGCCACATTGCTCAAATTTGGGCATTCATCCATCTTGAAATCCTATAAATGAAGAGCTCCTCTCCTCATTTCATCATCCACAATCCAAGCAAAGTTACCATGCTCAAATATCTCTTGCACTCTTATCCATTATCATTGAGTCATAGCCAGGGTTTCTAGATTTTATTTGTGCCTCATCTTTCATCAAAAGTGATCTAAACATCTCTCAACACATTCAGCTTGCATCATAGGAACTGGAAAATACTTTCACATCAAATTGGCACCAATTCCATGGACGTAGAATTTGGTATATTTCAATTAGGATCTGCTTATTTCATTGTTTCTATTTTGATTCTTCTCATTTTCCTCTATTTTGAGTTTGTAAATGGATTCCATGGGAACTTTGTTTCTAGTTTTTGCAATTCCTTGTTTTAACTTGTTTTACCTACAAGTTATTTTTATGTGTACTAGAGGGCTATATAATGTGTATGTGTTTTATAACACATACACATTTTATAACACTTAAGAAAATATTTTATTTAAAAAATAAATACTTTTAAGAAACACGGCATACTAAATACAAACTGCATTTATTTCAGACGCAAAATGTGTGCACGTTTCTAAAAAGCATTTAATTTTTTAAATAATCAAGCAAATAAAGAACACGTATGTGTTTTGTAATGCGTACGCATTTTTAAAAATGCGTATGCATTTTTTAAATTTTGAATCCCCAACCCACATGATACCTCAGTTTTAGGCTCGGGAAAGGCTTGGCAACCTAACCCTTAGGGGCCTTGACCTACAACTAAAAAAGATAAGTATGGTGTTCAAGAGAAGGTCCAAATTTTTATATGGTTGATGGACTTTTTCTGTAAATCAATTTATAAAATTAAAACCATTAGATACCACCACGTCTAGTTTCCAAATATATAATTATTTTTATTGATTATATTTATTATTTTTAATTAATTTTGTACAAACTAGTCCATAAACTTGAAATACCGTGACTTTTAGTTTTTGCATTAGCATTTTTTGGTTATTCTTTCTTGTAAAAATATTTATGGCCCTCAATATTCAAAAAATGTTTTGCTGACTCAATTATGTTGTTCATACATGCCGATTTCTAAAAACAAATTAAGGGCCAATAAAACTAACAAAAAATGAGTCTCAAATTTTTTACAAAATACCCCTCATCAATCTTCATGTTGTTAGCTTTCTTTCCCCAAAAGGAATTAGAAAAATACTTTATTTGGGTCAAAAAGTGGTGTTCGTACACGTGCATGGTATGGTAAAAATGACTTATAAAAAGTGGTTTTATACATCCCTATCAAAATACAATTTCTATCATCACGGGTATTTGAATAAATTACATATTTGGAAACTAGATTCAGAATTCTAAATTTTATATTACTGAATTTTTTAAGATTCATTATGTAAGTGCCTCAAATTTTTAGTCCAAGTGTGACAAATTTTGAAAAACAACAAAAACACTTCCACTTTTTGAGCTTTTTGTGGACCCAACTTCTTGCATCAACCCGATTCATTCTTGATCCATGCCTTCATCTTCAATTCAATTTCCTCCATTGATTATCATTTTCAATCCTCACCATTGATTCATTCTAAAAATCTATAAATACTTCTCATTTTGCATGAAATGGAGATTCACAGCCATTAAAAGCAAACTTACTATACCCAATTCATTACTCATCCTTTGAGATTTTGAGCATTTATGAATCACTCCCATCCATCCATTCATCAAGCTTTTGCATCAACTCAACATGGATTAGGAAAATTGAGCAAACCACATCCAATATCACTCGATTTTCACTCAATCCACAATGGGATTTCAGCTTTTCACCATTAGTTAGGTTCGTTACTTTGAATTTGATGTTTAATGCTTTGAAATTGAATCTTTCTTAATGTTGTAGGCTAATTTCATTAGAGTAGTGGCTTTAATTGATCATTTTTCTATTTAATTGTTTTAATTCATTATTATTTGATCAATTAGATTTGTATACTTACATTTTGGCGCACCCTAATGTCATCCATCAAATATCTCCTCAACGACAACATCAAAACAAACAACATCAAGGTCAAGTTTCCCAACATCAACAACCTCAAAATTAGAAATACCAACCCCAAAATCAACAACATTAGTCCCAAAACAATCAACATCAAGTTCCAAAATATAAAAATCACATACATCAAAATCAAATCCCTCAACAACATCAAATACAAGGTCAACATCAAGGTCAACATCAAAACAACATCTTACCACCATAACAACATCAACAATCCTCTCACAATGCCATCTAAAAAAATCAATACATCCCACAACATCAACATCATCAACACATGGTAATTCCATCTTCACAACACCAAATCACATCTCAACAACAACAACAAAGTATTGCTCAACAAAAATCCATTTCTAAAAAAAAAAAATTGCTCACCAACAAATTGTTGCCCAATAACAACAAATGCAAGCCCAACAACAACAATATGCACAACAATAAAAATTTCTATACAATACAAAAAATCTCAATCAAGTGTTCCCCCTCAACATCAATATGGAGCATACAATACACTACTACTACCTCCATCATCTACAAATCCATAATATCAAGCCAATCCATAATGCACCCCATATAACACATACAACAAAAACAAACCTCCATACCAAAATCAAGCATATAATGCATCTACCACCCCACAATACAACACATATTAGATCTCACCACCAAACAATCCTCCTTTGGACATATCTTCCCAAATCCAAACACTAACAAAAAAAAATAGGACAAACAAATGGGGAAAACCAAGAATTCATATGCAATTCAAGATCTATGCCCATATCTGTTCAATTGAAACATCACAATGATACTATTTCCTCTTAACTTCAAAATACCAAAGTTTGACAAATACAAAGGACACAACAATCCTGAGGAACATATTAGATATTTCTACATTACATGCATGGAAGTGTCATACAATGATTCATACCTAATGTGTCTTTCCCCAAGAATTTTGGGAGGGAAAGCAATAGAGTGGTTCTTGCACTTACCCCAAGGAATCAAAACTTTCCAAGAGATAATAGATCAATTTTTAGCCTACTTTTCCTACAACATTAACCCATAAATAACCTTGGAAGAAAACTAAATCCTTAAATAGAACAAGGGAGAATCCTTTGCATCCTTTGTACAAAGATGGAGACACAAGGAAAGTAAATGTAAATGGTCCATTCTTGAGATGAAATAAGTAGAAATCATTGCAAGAAAATTATACACAAATTGACCCTTCCAACTAAGAATGCAATGTGTAACGACATTTGAAGAACTCATATCTAAAGGGCTTAACATTGAGAGGGCCCTCATTGCCAAGGGAGCAGTGTAGATTTAAAAAGATAAATTCCAATCTAGTTCTAATGAAAAACCTCATATATAGACTAAAAACAAGAATGTTACTAATGATAGTGTGGTCGATGCAAAATTTTTGATAAATGCTCCACCCAAAGAAAATGCACAACAAAACAATAAAAAATATGTTAACAATACTAATACCCCATGAGTACTACCACCAAGGAAAAACAACTATCCATCATGATGTAAATACACACCCTTGGGTGAACCAATTGAAAAATTCTTACACAAGTTGATTCAAATAAACCTAATCACACTCCTAGACTTTAGACACTATGATTAACCACAAGTCAAACCAACATGGTATAAAGATGTTGGGTGAATAATTTGTAACCACTTAATTAATTAAAAAATGGTTATTTCAATCATATCTATGATGAGATTTAAATCTCTCCTCTCAAAAAGGGGAGGCTCCCTTCTTACTTCTCACTAAAACAATTAGTAACTAACCTAGATTTTGTACACTAAATTTTTCCATGGGTGTTACATTCATCCTTTTCTCTTTTTTCAAAAAAGATTTTTTTCTCTTAAATAAATTACAATAATACCTCATTATAATTATAACATGTAATTCACCACAAAAATCCTAGAATGAGCAATAATAACCAATATCTACTTGATTAAACAAAAGAGTAACCAAAGTGATACTAGTGAATATCAGTAACTGAAAAACCCACAAAAGATCAGTCTTTTGTTTTCTTCAATGATGATTCATAAAGATATAGAATAAGGTACATTGCAGCTCAAATACTCCAATATGCACCACAAAAGGCTCCACAAAACATATCAAATTATCCATAGCCCAAATTCTTTGAATTATTAACAAAATGTACACATAAGAATATAAAATTTAAATATAATAATGTAGCACAAATTCTACAAAATCATATTTGAATCCCCTTTCAAATATTTCGTATAATACCACTTATTCAACCATTTACAAGAAAATCTAATGAGAAGGACATAAGAACAATCTCACACATAACAAAGAAGATCCAAGACAAAGATTGGATGCAATTCTGTTCTTTTATTGATTGAAATTCGATTTAGACATTAAACACAAAGTCTCAATAGATTTTTCAAATGGGCATCACTTCGCTTCAAAAGATAAAAGGTCTCTATTATAAAATAGCTCCCTCATATATATAGAGGAGATCCAAGAGCTAAAATAGGAAAGCTAAAACTAACTTGACTTATTCAATAATAGAGTCTGATTTGATTTAGGACTTCTCTATTTTTACATGTAATTGCATATTTACAAAAGACATGTAATATGTCATAAACTAATTACACATTGCATAAGGGAAAAAACTGAAAAATAAACTATGGAATAGGCATGTTCCTTCATTCTTCACCATTCTTTTCCAAGAAGTCTTAATATTTATTTAATGCCACTTGGACTTCTGAATTGTCTAGTCCTATAGTATGCCTAGAGATGGAAAGCACTCATGTGATTGAGTCCATGATAGTGATGCAATTTTTTTGGTGGGAACCTTTCGAGCACTACCTTAAAGTTATCCAATGTAAGTTGAATGTCCACCAATCTGTCAATAAAAGCTAATGAAAAAGCCTCATCTTCAAACTCTTTTTGTATTGATGAGGTGAACTCTTGGATAACCTTGTCTGAGGGAAGAAATTCTTGATTGTCATCAAGCACTTGATAGGTTATCTCTTTTATTAAGGCGAGGAGATTTGAACCTTTGTCTTTTCCAACCTCCTAAGCTTACTATAATTATTGGATTAGATCGCTAATGGCATTTATCTTATGGTTCATTTTCCCTTATATCAATGAACATATCTCAATTTGGAATTATCTCAATCTCCACTAGCACATCAATCTTGAGTTATTTCATCTTTTTCAATCTTCGATAATTTTCTCCATTTCTATTTGTAGACCGCATAAAATGTACAAGTTGACATTGCGCATCTAACTTTGATCTACTAACATCATTTCATCCTAAATCAATCCCTGACCTAACCATTTAATTGAATATCTTTATTTGATTAAATTCATTTGTTTTCTTCTCTTAATTAAACAAATCATGTGTTTAATTAAGTCTCTTAAATCATTCTCTATCCCTATTTTAATTAAATAATTAATTTTATTTAATTAAATCTCTAAAGTCTATTTATTAAATTGAATAAATTGAAATCTTATTTAATTTAATCTTACTTCAATCTCTTTAATTAAATAATCAAAACATGTTTATTTAATTAAACTCATTAAATCATTTCCTCTCTTGTTTGATTTAAATTAATCCAAAAATCTAAGTCAAAATAAGTCAACTCACCTAATCATCATTAAACTAACATAATCATCATTTATTTAATCTAACCATGATTAAATACTAATCTCCCCACTTGCATTCTCTAGATATCTCCACTTGCACAAATAAATCAATTTATTGATTTATTAAATCTTCATTTTCCCTCAACAAGCATCTTTTGGAGGAATATTCTTCTATTTCAAATTCAAAACTGAATGACATGTCCTTCCAACATGTCATTTACTTTCTCTTACAAGTCCTTCCAACAAGGCATTTACTTCAACGCCCACATGTCCTTGCCTTGAGCCAAGTGGCATTCAATGCAATTTTCTTTCCCCCTCTTACATGTCTTTTCTCAAAATTCAAATTCAAAAATGCATTTATTGGCACATTTGTCAAAACTTGCTCATTCCTCATCCAATCACATTTAGACAAGTGGCATTTTGCCATTGGCCAAATCTTTGTCCCACATTGCTCTATTTTGGCTTTGTTTCCATTTCAACATTCTATAAATAGAATGCTTCACCATGCATTTTATCATCCACAATTATGCAAAGTTATTATGCACAAATATCTCTCAAATTCCATCCATCTTCTTAACTAGTTTATTGCAGATTTTGGAGCTCATTGAGGGACTTATCAAGTGGATCAATCATCTTCAATCAACATTTTCATTCAAGGAGTTGGGAAAGGGAAAATCTCCACACACCTATTTGCACCAACTCCCTCAAGAGATCAAGAGTTTGCTTGCATTAGATAAGATTTAATTGTTTTATTTGTGTTCTTCATTTTCATTTCTTATCTTTTGCAAATTTCAAATGGATTTCTTGAGGAATCATTTGTTTCTAACCTTGTGTTTGATCTAATTGTTTGCATGTTTATTGTGTTTGTGCAAGGTCTAGATTCAAATGGTTCACATATTGGCGCTAGAAGGAGGGCTGATCAACAGATTCTAACACATTTTTATAAAAAAATTGCCGTTTTTTACAGTTTTGTTCATAAATCCCCGTTTTAGCGCTTCTGGTCACTGTTATAGCGCGTCTGGTCACTGTTATAGCACTCTTGAACAATCTTTTAGCGCGTCTGGTCACTGTTATAGCACTTTTGAACAGTCTTTTAGCACATCTGGTCACTGTTATAGTGCGTCTGGTAACTGTTATAGCACTTCTGGTCACTGTTTTAGCACGTTTGGTCACTGTTATAGCGCTTCTGGTCACTGTTATAGTGCTTCTGGTCACTGTTTTAGCGCCCATGAGTCAGTTTTAAAATGACCATATCTTGGTCATATGAACGTCTTTTTTTATGCTTTTTTTTTGAAATAGGGTAGAATTTCGTAAGCTATCCAATGGTGTAAGTGTTTCTTAACTATAAATTAGTTAAAATTTTCAAATTTGTATTTAAAGTAAAAACACATGATAACTTGGCTAAGTTTTAGGGTGTTTTGGTAAATGGTTTGTCTAACCCCTATATCCTTTTGTTTCTTTTGATCTCATCTAACATTTTGATCACTTTTGTAGGTTGGAAATCGAAATCAAAATAAAGAGGAGCATGAGGATGATATTTTGTCTAATCAAAGTGTTTTTTAACACTTAAGTGTTTGTTTAACACTTCTTCAAAGAATTTGTCATCCTTCTCCTTCTTAGGACACTAGTTTTCAATTGGGCTTAAAAAGAACCTTTTTCATTTCTTGCAAAGACTAAAATGAACTTTAGGATCACAACTTACTAGATTTGGTTTATTGGATTAACAATTGAACAAGGCAATTTCTCACACTTCATTTGGTGCTTTAAAACAAAATCATCATTGCTTTGAGGGTTTAAAAAGAACAAGTGTAGTTTTTTTTGTTTGTGAGGGCTTACTTAGACTAAAGCCATTGGAAAAGGACGTATGCGCTTCTCTCGCGCTTTATAGCGATCTTGAGAATCAAAAGGTCTTTTCCATGACTTTGGGTTGAGATAAAGTTTGTCACCTCCACTCCGATTTGGGCTTAAAATTGAACAAACTATTGTCACTTGAGGTGTGAGTGGGGACTTTCCATTGCGTACATTCTCTTTCCTTGTTTTTAGTTGTTGATTCTAAAATATTGTTGCTGTTCACTTTTACGTTTTATCTTAGAGGGCAGCCTTGTGGGAAAAGTATCCTGACCAAAGAGGCGAGGCTCCAACGGTAACTCTAAAGCCAAGAGTATTTCCGGTGGGATATAAATGTGGATATTGGAAGCAGCCAATATCATGTGGTTGATTCTGACAAGATGGATCCAAAAGGGGACTCTTCCCACGTTGGGTCAACTCCTACGAACGGAAAGTCCTTACTATAACCCATGTGCTAGAATTTTCCAAAATCCTTAATCTATTTTTTGGTGCAAGAACGGTCATTCTGAAGCCACCCCACACTCTTACGGTCTTCTAGTAGAGATGGAAAGCACGCCATGGGAGTTTCATGGGTGTTGATGCTTGGCTGCCCCGATTGACGTTAATGAGTCGTGGAGGGGAGCCAGTGGGGTCAAGCATCTAACCATCCGCTAGAGATAAGCATAGCTGGACTTGTCCAAGTGGGAATCCAACAAATATTGTCTTACACATCCATAGGATTGTACATGCTTTTGGGTTACAAAAACACATGCTTGTTCGTAAACATTGGAAAACAAACACTTAAACATGATCATGCAAATTTCAAACCCCTTTTGATAGAGAAAATACCTTTTGACAAATTTAAGTGTTGTTGCTTGCCCTTGGGATTATGTCCTTAGAGGTTTCTTAGCACTTGAATTTATATCGTCATTTGCTCTAACTAGGGTTAACCTAGGAAATCCCTTTACCTCAATTTCTTGGAACTCCCACACAACACTTTGTGGGAAGAAAAGGAATTTTGACATAGGACATCTTTAGTTTGAAACATAATCAAGAAAGTGTATTTGGTAAAAAGAAGTCATTAAAAGAAAAGATAAGCAATTGAACCCCACACATGTCTTTTCAATGATTTCTCGCAAGGTCAAAATACAAAAACCCAAGAAAAAGAAATTTAGCCCAAAACAACATCAACAAAGACTCAAAAGGTTATATGATTTTAGAGAAAAGTTGTTGGCTAATTTCTATAGACATGCTTCAAGAGACAACCCCACTTTATATTCATTTTACTACACACGAAATCCAAGATTGTTTCAAGGGATTGGATACCTTGCTTAGGGCATAACATGTTCTTCAATACCTTGGTCTTGTTAAACAAAAGTCTAAACTAGGGTCATTCTAAGATCAAAACAAACATTCATCCATCAAAAACATCATCAACCAGAAACATCTCACCAACATTTTGAGAAAATCTTGACACAACTATGCTAGGCTCCTTTGGTAGACATCAAAACTTTTCAAACATGAGACTTTGAATTCTTCAAACATCAACATCAAACTTGTTCAACTCAAGTGTGTGTGAATGAATCATTTTGCACACGTTTAGTTGAATTATCACTTTGTTCAAATTAATGGTGGATAGATGCATCCTTCTCCCATCACTAATTTGGATTATCTTTTGGTTAGCTTGTGAGTAGACACATCCTATTCTCACTCCTAAATCAAATTATCCTTTATGAGCATTAGTTATCTTTTTTAGATCATCATTCAAACATCTTGGGGATATCTCTTGCTCAAACATCAACATTCAAAAGATAGAATTCAAAGTCTAAACATCAAACAAACATCAATCAAAGCAAACCCAAAGTACCTAGCATCACATCAAGATTTTCAATACAAATTCAAAACTTCCATTCTCATCCATATATCATACACCTTTCATCTTCACATCTTTGATCTTTTACACATCCTAGTTTGCTCTTTTATGGTTCAAACAAGATCACAGCACAAGAGGAACATGGAGTTAAATCAAGAAACATCAACCACAAGTGATCTAAGCCAAAACATTCCAGAAATCCAAAACACACCACTTCCAGACCTCACTATCACTACACACGATCCACAAAAAGAGGTCTTGGTGGAAGACATCACACCAACAAAACTAAGTGAGGAAGAAGTTCTTGAGATGCTCAAACAACCAAAACTACAAAAGTTTCTTCGCGCAATGACTAAAATAAATCCATCAATTCTCAACACTGTTGAGGATGCGCTTCTTGTACCAAATGACCAAAACACCCTTCCATAATCGACCACCTCCATTACCGCCATAGAACCTACTATCAATGAGGATGATACCCTCTTCAACACTCATCAAAATCCACTTTACAACCCACTTGGATTTATCGATACATCTGAGGTTCCTTACCATACCACCTCATCATTTTCTCTTGACACGCAAGTGTCTAGACCTTTGGTACAAGCAAGCTCGTCCGAAATAGAGAGACCTTACGGATTTGTCTCTTCATTTGCACAAGAAAATTTTCCACCATTCAAACCATTCACACCTCCCACCATGTCAACACCATATTTTGGTTTAGGGATCTCCCCTTTACCTAAATTTCCACCTTTCCCTAACATAAATTGCCCCATCCAAATCAATTCATCCAACCAAGGGGGTACATCACATCTTTCAAACACACCATCCACATCAAACCAACGCATGATAGCTAATCAAATTATGGTCTCTCAAAGACCCACTATTTCGCTCATCTCTACCATTCCTACCACTTCACCTAGTCCCACCATTCCTATCACTTCACCCATCCCAAATGCACCTATCACCACATTCACTCCAACCACTACATCCACTATACCTCAAACTTCCACTACCCCCATCACACCCCTTACATCGCAACCTCCCACCACCACCATCGCTCTAAGTGCATCTCAAACTCCCACCACTCCATCCAACACAATTCCGATCCCACCACCACCACCATTGCGACCAAGCCAAGTAAGCCATTACAACGCTACATTCAAAGCATACCAACAATTGCTCCAACAATATCAAACAATTCAGCAAGCGCCTATAGCCACGCACGCTTCTCAAGCTTCATAGCAAAATCAAGCTCAAACATCATTGCAACAACAAAAAGCACAACAAGCGGCACAAGCCCAAGCTTTGTTGCAACAACAACAACAAGTTGCACAAGCTGCTCCAAATTAAGCACAAACTGGCACAAGATTACTCAAGGTACAAAAGATGCCCAAGATGCCCAAGCACGAGTGCAAGCACAAGCACAGTACTTTGCACAACAACTCGCATATCAGCAAGCGTTAGAACAATACCAAGAGCAGCAAGAAGCAGAAGAATAGCAAGCACAACAACAAGCATTGTTGGAACAACAACAAGCACAACAACAAGCACAAATCCTAGCGCAACAACAACAAAATGAACAACAAGCGTTGTTCATACAAAAGCAAGTAGAAGCCTACTTCGCCCGCCAGAACATATCGATACCATCAAACAATGCACCAAACAACCCATCCATCCAACCAATGATTCAAACACCCCAAAACACCTTCATGCACGATCTATTGACCTATGATCATATTGAAAATGTCTCCACATCACCTAATGAGTTAGAGGACATATCTCAAAAATTTATTCCAAAGCATGATCAAAATATTTCACCAAAGTCTAGCAATGGTCCTTTCCAAGACATATTGACACCCTTCGACCTCATGGTTACAGATACAGAAGGAACCCTAAACTCGACATTTGGGGATATTGAACCACTTACCATGTCTAATGAAAACATCCAAAAACCCTTTGTAAGCAATCCATCCTTTGAAGCTACCCCATGTCAAGAACCTGGTCCAAAGCATGTCGAGAGCAACCCCAAAATAAATCAAGATCAAGAATTCGTATCTACAAGATACTACAATGATCTAATGGACACTCTCCTATCTATGCAAGATGATCATATCCATATAGCACATAGTCCTCCATCTACCCATGAGATGCTTTCTATAGATGGACATATAGATGATCTTCATCTAGAACAAGATTGTGTTACACAAAAAGAGAAAATTCTTAACTCCTACAATCAAACGAAGTTGTCAACATCAAAGATCCGAATATGTCCCAAACTCAGGTTGAGGACATCATGAATAAAGATATCCATCATTATAAGCTCAAGGAAACAAGTCAGATAGAACACCCAGAGTTAGCGGAGCAACAAATTGAAACATCACCTACGGTGGTC
>VDFB02211249.1:0-22376 GCA_007258455.2 Sequoia sempervirens
TTTCAGGGCATTTTAAATAGTAGTCTATAATAGATTTTGCAAGAACGTTTTGTGATTCATCTGGCTCATTGCTTAATTGTTTAACAGATTTGAGTATAAATGTGTGATCATTGTCAGATCGCGTATCAATGAATATACATTTTCTTGAACTGTAATTTAGTGGCAATGACAAAACAATATGTGCAGCTTGTTGTGCTGACATTTGTTGCAAGTTAAGCATGGCATTGCCAAGTTTACTCACCATCCGTATTGCATCAATATTGTCTTCCTTGTGGGATGTACGTATTCTTTTGAATGCATATGTCATTGACTTGTCTACCTTTGCAATATATGAGCTACAGTACATAGCAGCAACATATGCATTTAGGACAAATTGTGCATCTATATTAGCCTTCCAAAGTTCCAGAATTTTTCTTGAAAAACTATTGTTCCATATTTGTGATGGTTTTCTTTGTAAGAAAAGCGTGGGCTTGTTTAATGTTGAGCTCAAAGCTTCAATGTATTCATTGTCAGTTAAGTTTAATTCTTTTAAGTACATTTGAAAAGTCTATGTTTCTTCGTACTTTGCTTTTTGGAGTTTTGAAAAGATATAAGTGGCGTTTGTAGTTATCACTTCAGTCTTTTGGACTATTGGTAAAAGTATAGTTGACTTTTGCATTGGTGGGAAAGGAAAATTGTACCTACAAAGTTGTTTTCTTGATCTCTTGCATTTCTTTGTATGATGGTGTTTGTGTAGCATTGCCAAAGGAGGTTCCAGATTTTGAGTGTCGCAAGTAATATACTTATCAACAAAAGCTATGACATCCGTGTTGTTATTTTCTGTATAGATTGGTGCATTTTTAACCCATATGAGGAAATGATCATGTTCATTTCCTCGATTTTGGAACTCAGTTACTGAAAAGTAATCAATGACATTTCCAAAAAGAGAGTCATCTGTAAGTATCAATTTTTTAATTGCATTGATCCTATGTTTATAGTAACGTGCACAAGTGATAGGATCTTTCTTGATTAGTTCAAATTTGTCAATGAGTGTTGGGTGATTAGATTCTTAGCGATTTTGTGCTAATTGGTGTACATTGTGCAGTTCTTGTAATGTTTGAATTAGTGGATCCCAATTTTGCTCAGCACTAGAGAAAGTGATGAAAAATGTTGGTGGTCCTAGTTGTCGAATCATAGCAAATACATTTTTCTTAAGTTGTTGTGAATAGTCTAGAGAGATTCTTATTCTTTTGAAATCAACGTATCCAATATCTGATTTAAGGATTTTTTCTAGGTTTGGTTTGTGTTTAACGTCTTTTGCAAACAGCTTCTGCCCTTTTAACTGGCCCTTGCGGATTCTTATTGTCATTGTGGACAGTACCTGTTGTATTAGCACCTTTATAGCTTTGAAAAAAATGTTTGTGGTATGATATGCAAATTGTCTTTGTGACTGTAAGAGCTCCCAGCGTACTATTTTTTGATACGTAAAGTTTTTTAGAATGTCATTATCACGTGGCCTGCCAAAGAATAAAGTTGGGAAATTCATTTCTTCGGCATAAATGTCCTTAAATATTCCAATTGGATACTTGTGCTCTGTAGGTGCAATTTCAATAATCTTGTCCTCCATGTTATGGATACTTCTAGACTCAGTGAATCCATGTATCAATGTTTCTGATGGATTTTCATTTTCCATTTCACTGTCTGATTCTGTTTCACTTGTATTTTGTGGACTACTGGCTTCATTTTCTTTAGTGCATTGGAGAACTTCTTGCCAATCTTGGTTTATGTGGACTTTTTGCATTTTGTATAATGGTGTCCTTGTTAATTGAGTCAAAGCTTGCATGATGGCATTTGGACGCACCATGCCTTTTTGAAATGCATTTTTGTATTGTAAGCGTCTCTTCAATGAAACAACGATTGTTTGTGTGTTGTTAATTGATTGTGGTAATGCTCTCTGTACAATGTTCATGTCAATAGGAACATTTATAATAGAACCTGTTAGGCCTATTTGAGACCTTTTGAACCCTAGTTCCCTAATTTGTGCAAATGTGATTCTAAGTGAGACAAGTCGTTCTTCTAGATGAGTTAAGTTTTGGACATAGCACAATGGTCTGTTTGTTCTGATTTTCTGTGGCGTAGCATACTTTGGAATTGTGGCCTGTTTCAATGCAAAATAGCATACATTGCATATGAGATCTGTGAATGGTAAGAAATCTGATTGTACTAGTTCACAGTATAATTGTTTTTGTTTTTCTTTGAAAATCCTAATGTCCTTGTTAAAACAAAGCACTTGGAAAATTGCACATGAGTGTTTTGGTGTATCTTGTATTGCTTGTTCTATAAATTTCTGTTGGTGTCAATGTTTTTTTTTTCTTTGGGCTGCTAGGTACACTTTTTATGTGCTTTTCTTTTCTAATCAAATTCTTCAGGTGATTAAGTCTTATTGTTGATTTATGTTTAAAATTGTTTAATATGACAGATGGTATCAAATTTTCCTTGTTTTTAGGCAAAGCATGTGGCTTGGTGAAGTAAGTATTTTTGTATTGTGGACGATTTCTGATCAACTTTTTAAGTTGGAGTAAGCTTGTTGAGCATAGACGAGTTGGATTTTGGGCTTTCATACTTAGGAGCGGCTCAAAATGTCCAGCCAAAGGATTTGTATCATGGAACAGTATAGAGACTGATTTTGTATATCCAGAATCATTGAAGTCTAAGTACTTTCTTGATGTTGTCAATGACCAGAGGCATATCTGTATTTTCAACCATTTGGATATCCAGTGAATGCAAAACAAGTCACCCCACAATCCACATTCGTCATGGTCTTCACATGAGCTTGCAGACAACCACATCTTGCAGAAGTATGTTTCTTGATCATGTACTTTGTGCAATGTATATAAAGTATCAGGATTTAGTTCATTGTTATATGATTTAATTGCTTCTTTGTCCTTTTTTTCAAAGCAAGCCAGGAAATAATCTATAGCTCCATTGCGTAATTGAGTTGAAGTGTACTAGTTGTTAAGTAGAACTTGGAGTGAATCAAACAAACAATCACCAACATTGTATGCAAATGTGCTTAATCTACAAAGGCCTTGAGCTCTAAGGACATTGTCAATGTTTGTTATCCGAGGATACTTTGGGCACAACTTTTTTATTTCATGTGAACTTATGGGCTGTTTTGAACTTATGGTTTGTGTTTCAATTTCTAACAATGGTTCAAAGTGTCCACTTAAAGAATTCATGTCATGAAATAATATAGAAACTGATTCTGTGTAGTTAGAACTATTGAACTGTAAGTACCTTCTTGCTGTTGTTCTTGACCAAAGGGAGATTTGTATATTCAACCATTTGGATATCCAGTGAATGCAAAATAGGTCACCCCACAATCCACTTTCTGCACAATCTGATTGTGGCTGTGCAGATAATCGCATTCTATAGAAGTATGTTTGTGGGTCATGTACTTTGTGCAATGTATACAGAGTATCAGGGTCTAGTTCATAGTTGTATGATTTTATTGCTTCTTTGTCCTTGTTTTGAAGGAAATTCAAGAAGTAATCTATAGCTCCATTTCGTAATTGAATTGATGTGTACCGATTGTTAAGCAATAGCTGTAATGAGTCAAACAAACAATCACCAACATTGTATGCAAAAGTGCTCAATCTACAAAGTCCCTTGCTCTTAAGTACATAGTCAATGTTTGATATCTGGGGGCGCTTCGTTAATTCATAGGTGTCAACGTTTATCATTTTCTTTGTTATTCGTGTAACCTAATGTGTTTGGGTATAGCAAATGCTGGGTGTAGATAGCATTCAACACTAGTATCTAGATTACAAAATCTGTAATTGTAAACATTGTCGCCTATGTGCTTTCACTCAATAGGATTTGATAGTATGAATCATGTTGTCGAGGATCTTGGAAGTTAATATTGTCTATGTATGTTGGAAAATGGAGCTTGAGTAGAAGCATAAGCTTGTGTAACATACCACACAGCAAACAATTTAATAGAAGCACAAGGGGAAGATAGTATTAATTCTTCAACCTGACCTTGTTATCGATTGTCCCCCAGCAGAATTGTATGTACTTAATCCTGTTACAGTGCCAAAGTGTATAAATGAGTACAATGCATGATGTACACTTTTAGTGCCACAAACACAAAAAAATATTTTCAGGTAGCTTTGTCTACATGCAACAATTGGTTCACAAGAATCTTTTTTGCTCATACTGTCTATCTCAGTCTATGGTATTTAAATGTTTTATGTTATTGGATTCCTTTGATGCTATGTGCTTCTAAGCGACCGTTTTTTTTTCAAAGAACAAATGATTTTAAAAGCTATTCAGGTAAACATGAATTAAGTGGTACGTAGAGAATAGTTTGACAAATCTTTTCTGTTTATAGAAAGACAGGAAAATGCAAAAGCATTGTTTGATCAAAGAAGATCTATGGCTTTTCTTATTTGTGGGAATAGCTTTTAAAATCATTTGTGTATAGACAATTTGAGGGACATGCAAAGGCATAGGTCCATTGAGCAAAAGTGCAGTCATAGATTGATTAAATAATTTTTACAAGAGATTGAAACTCAGAGGTACAAGCACACGGTGCATACATGTAAAGCAAATGCATTAAATAGCATGTGGGTCGATGAAAAAGCTGCTGGAATGGCTTGGTAGACAGGTATAGCCAGGTTGCTTTGTCCATTGGCTATAGACTTAAGTTGGCTATTAAGCATCACTATTACTTTGTGCAGATTGTTTTTCTATTCTAGAAGTCTTTGTTCTGGGAAACTTTATAGCGATAAAGAAAATTTTGTTATAGGTACAGTATCCAGAACCAGAAACGAGTTACTTGAGACAATAAATAGCTTCTTCCCTCAGTTTCATTTTTACTTTAGAGGCTCAAAGCACATAGTGAAATTGGCAATATGAGAAAAAAAACTGTGCTTAAAGTCATTTTGCATGCAAGCAAGTCCATGGGAAAATATTGAATCATGCCTATGAGGGACATAGTACATCATTCATTGTACTCATCTGCCATGTTAGCTTTTGGAATTAACTTTGTAGGCTTTTATTTGTAAAATAGGAACATTATACATACAGTAACTTGCAAACTGTATAGCAACTTGCTACAGCTATAAACAGATCTATGAAAAAAAAAAAGCCTTAAATGCATATAGGGAAAAACCAGTTCACATAAAACAAAGGCCTATGGCTCTAAACGCTATTTGGAACTATAGACAGGGTTTAAAATTTATATGCTAGTAGTTCATTTTATTCTATAGATATTGTATAGAGGAAGTATAACATACTAACACATAAGCAAAACCTATTCTATTGCTCGAAGACAATTACTATTGCAATTGTGGATAATGCATTTTCCTGTTTGTATATATGGAAACAACCCTCTAAATCATTTATGTTCAAAGAAATGAGGAATACAAGATAGCAAAATGAATACATGGAAAAGAACTCTATGCAGTTATTATATTGAAGAATTTCAATTACATTTCAAGTAAAGCAAAAAAGGAAAATTGGAGAACTGACCTTGTAATCTGCTATCAAATGATCCAGTATACATGTACAAATGTACAAATTGTGATAGGGACAAGCAATTTTTGCTAGTGTAGTATGTGCATGATTGTTTAAATACAGTTGAGAGCATTGAACCCTGTCACAAGGAAAAAATAGACAAATGAGTACAGTGAGTGACATATACTATGTTATCCATAAAAAGAAAACAAAATTCTTATGTAGATTCATTCAAACAAGAAACAATCCAAATAAGAGCTTTTTGTTTCTTAAAATACAAATTGCATTTTTCTATTTATTTTTTAAATACTTGTTGCTATTTCTGCACCCTATAATATAGAACATTTTATTGGATATGTATGCACCAGGGTAATTCTGTTATTGCAATGGTGGCATAGGCTCTTTAAGGGCAATCAATGTAATAGATCCCATATTTGCTTAAGCACCTTAAAAAGTGTAAATAGGCCACAACAACTAATCAATACCAAGGCAAAAAACAACACTGACTTGTGCTAACACTGTTAAGCTATGGTAAAAACAATTTCTAGCTATTGTTTAATTCCAAACTAGCTATCACTTAATAGGGAAAGTGACGTAAATATTGATTTTCTAACTGAATGGGATCATTTCATTTCCATATGCATAAGTTTATTTTGTACCATTATGTAGCATTTACTATTACTTGTGCAATGAAGCCACATGCAAGTAGAATTCATAACTCATGGCATTTAGATACACCCAAGGAGAAATACAAACCAAGGTTGTTAGCATCCTGATAAGAAAGATGATGAGATACATCCAATTAATGTATGCCACAACATCTTATTCAATGAAGATGATTTGGATAGAAATGTTACAAGTCAGAATCCTTATTGGTATGTGAGTAATCCTCTTTGTCAAGACTTTTCAAGGAAATTGCATGCCAATACTATCAGTGAATAAGTGGAATTAGATCTTTTAATTGACTTTGTTTGATTTGTCAAATGTGCACAGGGATAGTTATAATTATTTGTTTGTTTTAATTATTATGTATATAGATACTATTCAATAGTTATGTAATTAATTAGATATGAAATGAGAAAAGGAAAAAGAAAATTAATTAATTAAGATAATTTGATTCATTAATTAATAAAATGAATTATCGTGTAGAAGTAAAAAAATTAGAAGTTGTGAAAAAATCCTCTTCGCTTTATGGTTTAATGACAACGAGAGACATGAAAACAATTGTGGAGTTTAAGCTTATATCTGTAAATTGCATTAGCCTGACAGTTTGTAAAGTGCTTTTAACACAATGTCCTCATATTGTATCTAAGGTCCTATTATGGGACATGCTAACAGAACAGTGGCTCAAAAACTTGTACTATGGAACAGTTTTGCAGCAATTGAAGATATGCAGTCTTTGGAGAGCTCATGAGTGCCAAGTTATTGTTAAGATGTCACATTCTACATTGGACAAAGGACAATTGCTTGCCCAAGGAACTAGTTCCTGAAGAACAGCATAGGCTGAGCACTATGAAACCCATCACATTTATTGCCTGCGAAAAAATCCTCTTGTTCATTTTACTGTATGCATGTGAGTCGACAGTGACTTGCTTTGAGCTTTTCCGTTTATTAAACTATTTTTAGTATTATCTATTTGAATTTTTTTGTTGAAATGCAAAGGTTTCATGTGTGTTTGATAGGTATTATGTAGAAATCCTCTTGGTCATTTTGCTTCATGCATGTGAGCCCTGTAGAGTTTGTATTTCTTTTATTGTTGCAAGGTGGCCCTATCAAGAGGACTTTGGAACCAAAATTATGTGAACATGTGCAATAATGAGAGATTTGCAACAATGAGTCATAGTGTGTTGCTTTGAGCTTTGCCGTTGCCATGAAAGCATAAAGGATAGAGGAATTCTGTTAAAAGTCGTGGTTGTTGTCCTCGTAGGCATAAATGCAAACAATGGGAGAAAACTGATGGAAGAAACTATTTATTGCCTGGAGTAGCTTGTCTGGAAGTGTCATTTTTTGGAATCATGACAACCTTTGCCATGTCACTGTAAACTGTTTTTGTAGAAAAGACATATCAACACATACATATATGTATACATATGTATATATATGTACAAATACATCCATGTAAAGACAGATTAATGCATCTGTGGACATAGACATTTTTTTTGCATCCATATGATTGCATGCATATACACATAAATGCACCTATACATACACACATATATGCATAAACACATATATGCATAGATATATCTAGAGCCAAATGCATACATGCATATATGCATCTACAAAGGTCTACATAGATATACACATAGGTAAATGCATATCCACATAGAAACATGCATACATACATACATGCACTGACACATTAAGCAAAGAGTGATTGTGATAGTGAACTAAGGAACTATGAAAAAATAGCCCCGCGATGTACTTGAATAGAAAGGAACTATGGAGAGTAGCAAATTCTCATGTCAAGTAACTTGTTTCTAGGTGCGGGGCTTGCAACCGTAACATCTCTTGCTTAGTGGCTATAAACTCTTCCTTAGAACAAAAGCTTACAAAGCACAAAAAAACAACACACGCAAAGTAATGGAAATGCATACCAAGTAACCCAACTCTATATTAAATGACCAAAGTACCCTGGCCACGCGTGGCCTCCAAGCAACTCCACTGCCTTCACCTCGAGCCAAATGCCATTCAATGCATTTTTTTTTCATGCATCACGTACGTCTACCCGCCAGTTTGATAAACTATGCCTTTGCTTAATTCTAATAAATCAATTTATGCGCTCACTGTTTCCTGATATTTTAATGCGTTTAATCTGCATTCATGGATTACGTACCTCTAGCCGCCACCTTTTAAACTATGCCTTTGCTTAAATTTATTTAATCAATTTATGCGTTCGCATTTTCCCGAATTTTTAAAACGAAAATGATTTATAAAGCTACTCGAACAAATAGAAAAATAGATAAATGCTAATTTTCCAATATATAAAATAGCTCTCCAAATTAAAACTATACAAAAAAAAAGCAATATGTTAAATGGCAAAATGTGATTGGTTCATGCTCCCGTTAAATGCATTACGGGTGAATGCACAAGTATTCCTGTCTACTAGCAGGAACTAACAAAAGCATTTCAACCAAATGCATAAGTATTCTTGCCTTGACACTACGAGCTAATTAAATTGTCACTATAGAAAAATAGTCTATCCAAGTGAGTGCTATTAGGGTTGTTATCTTCAATTTCAAACTCCTTTGATGTTAATGCATTTTATTTGGTAGTAGAATATGGAGTTTCCTTTTTAAATGTGAGTCTGGAAGAAAATGACATATACAAATAAAATTAAGCAAAGGCATAGGCTACAAAATTGATAGCTTTTATCAATAGAAAGAGGACATTTACAGTGGCAGAGCAGAAGCTATCGTGCTCATCAAAAGAACACCAAGAGACAAGTTACTCAAGGCAACAAATGGCTATTTTTTTTTTCTATTTTGCTTCATTATATCCCAAAAAAGCAAGCTAGGTTTCACAATGCATGAAAACACATCTGTGCAAACAACTGTCAAAATTATAATTGCAATGGATGACAATGATGGTGTAACAGACACTAATAGTGTAAACATGGCCCTCTATAGGCTTTTGCAATGCATTTTAACTTTATTGCTGTTTTCCATCGAGCTTGAAGAACCACTGCAAACATGGTTTTGAAACAGATTTAAATCAATGGATGTAAGTCAAGAAAGGTTTCAAGTTACACTTAATACTTGAAACTTGAAGCATTATTGCTTCATGCTATAGCAAAAGTGCAGACAGGGACACTCAAGCAAATTCAACTATGACATCATCAAACAAGGATTTGTTTGCTATTACTATGACTAACTGTTGAACTTAATTGACTCATTAGTCAAATAGCTTTATTCACCACTGACCTAACTTGTCTCAAAGCTATCTTGGTAAACTGATTCGTTAATTTCATTAATGAGTAGAAGATAGAATTGGCTTAATTTGCACAAACTAACTGCTAAATTGACTTGTTCGTTAGTTGACTTTGATTAATGGTTCAGGGACAAATGAGACAAATTAAATTGTGATGAGAAAAATGTAAGATGGACTTATTAGCTCGTATGCCACATATACTATGACATTTCAGCTTTCATGAAATAATACTGAAAGCAATAGAGTAAGCAGATGGCTTTAACATACACTAAGAGATACAATTAATATGAACAGCTATAAGCTATTGAATATTTGTAGCATAACGAACAGAAAGGAAGATGTTGCCAAAGATTTTGCAATTTCGGTTTACAGTTGTGTTTGCTTCGTTGTCTATAAAGCCTTTTCAAGAAGTTCCCTTTTTTTTTTGCATATGAATGGCCATGATTGGTTTAATTGATTTGGTGTACAGAGATGTTTTATAATTAACCATAATTAATTTTTCATATAAGCTTCTACGTATCCCTGTATGCAACTGCGTATACATGCGTCCATGTTTTTTATTGGATATGCCACTATAGCCGTGCATCAATTTACTTTGTTATATGGCAGTCGCATATAGTAACACTAATAGGCTCTTTCACTGTACATAACAACTGTTTTCATAAATGCCAGGCTGAGCTTATATGTATCAGGATACATATATACGCACACAAAAAAGAACTGAACTATGGTCTCTATTTTCCCATTTTCGTAGACACGTTACTATTGCAATCAAATGTGTAAAGCATTTGTGTCCAAAGAAATTAGATAAAGGGATGGAAATATGTTACACAACGCTGTTAAGCCAAGCAGCTAATAGACCACACTCAGTATGTAAATTAAGCCAATTCTATCATTAATCATAGTAATAGCAAACAAGCACTTGTGAGATGGTCTCATTGTTGAGTCAAGTGCAAGATTGACTTGTTTGTTAATTGACTTTGATTAATGGTTTGGAGACAGCTGAGACAAATAAAATTGTCATTAGCACAATGTAAGATGGACTTATTAGCTACTACACCACATAAACTATGACACTTGAGCTTTCATGAAATCACCTCACAACAGCTCCATCAAATCATGGAAGGGCTATTCAGTGGCTTCACGTATGGTCCCCCTGTCATTTGAATGAGGTCAGAAAAGTAAAGGAATAAAATGTAAAGAGTGAATCTGATTAGGATGTTGGAAGACTTGTTAAATGAGAAATGGAAACTAAAACATTGAATTTGAGTTTCCATTATCTATTTTTGTTTACTTCTTGACCACTGTTTTGTTAAACTGTAGATTGTAAAACACATGGTGTTGTAAAAACAACTCATAGACAGTTGTAAGAGACAATGTGTTGTAAAGTATTTTGTATTACTCTTGATTAGTTTTTGATTGGAATTATTTTGTACTGCTATAATTACTTTATTACTTTCTATTACTGTATTTCAGTATAGACATTTCAAGGTGAAGAACATGAGACATATGCAATACAAAATCACAGGTTTAATTACCAAGGTATCAATGAGCAAGAACTTTTTAGTAGATAAAGGTCATGAACATTGAACTACTAGTATCACAGTCACCACAACGTTTAAGGAAACCTATGCTCAACACTCTCTTTTCCATTATTAATTGTATTCCCAATGTCATCCATGAAGAATATCCTCAAAGATATAGAATACATGGATGCACAGCCAAAAGAAGTTATTCATGGATCAAAGATATGCAATTCATTGATTAAAGAAATGGAAATCATGGATCAAAGCAATGGCTAATAGCAGATTCAAGAGGTTGACAAAGTTCTTCATGGATGAAATTGGGAATAAAATTGATAATGGAAAAGGGAATCTACACCATAGGTTTTCTTAAATGCTGTGGTGACTGTTCTACTATTCGTTCAATGTTCATGACCTTCATATACTCAAAGGTTCTTGCTTGTTTTCCATGGAATATAGATTTTAGTGACTAGAGATGAATTGTGATTGCTTTGAGCGTTTCATTTTTTGTTATCTTGCAGATTTGTGTAGTCATATGAGATGTTGTTGCTGCAAAGTCAAGACCTGGGAACAAGTTACTTGACACATGTACCCATACACTATGACATTTAAGATTCACATAAGTGTCATTCACGCAAATCTGCTATCATGGTAAAGGCATGCAAACAACGATGTTCCAATTCCATGTGGTAATTCTATTTCCATTTGTCCAAGTTCATTTCGTTCCATTATCAAGAACCAATAATTAAATGTTTAAACCAGGTACATGCAAACAACAATGGAAGAAAGGTTCCATAGTGCTTTAAGACATTGTTATACTGTCATTATAAATTCATATTTTAAGCTATTTCTAGGATTATTTATTCGAGCTTCTTGCTGAAATGCAAAGGTTTCATCTGCATCTGAGCTTATCCGTTGGCATCAAAGAATAAAGGGTAGAGGGATTCTGTTAAAAGTTGTGGTTGTTGTCCTCATAGGCATAATCCCATATTTTAAACTACTTTTTCACTTTATGCTTGTAAGTCGATAGTGTATTGCTTTGAGCTATTCCATTGGCATGAAAGCATAAAGGAGAGAGGAGTTCTGTTAAAAGTCATGGTTACTGTCCTCGTAGGCATAAATGCATATATTAAACTACTTTTAGTATTATCTATTCCAATTTTTTGTTGAGAATGCAAAAGTTTCATCTGCGTTTCATTGGTATAATGCAGAAATCCTCTTGTTCATTTTACTTCATGCATGTGAGACCTATAGAATTTGTATTTTTCTAATTGTTGCAAAGTGGTCCCATAAAGAGGACTCTGGAACCAAAATTATGTCAACATGTATGATAGTGAGAGCTTTTCATCAATCAGTCAACAGTGTGTTGCTTTGAGCTTTCCCATGGTCATGAAAGCATAAAGGATAAAGTGATTCTGTTGAAAGTCGTGATTGTTGTCCTCATAGGCATAAATGCAAACAATGAGAGCATAAAGAATACAGTAGAAACCTTTTCCCTGCCACCAAGCATAAAAATTCTGTTAGGTGTGGTCGTTACTATTTTCTGTATCTTGGGATTGTAAAAAACTATGTCAAGAAATGTTGTAGAATCCAAATTACAATGTTGCCATACAACAATCAAGTAATATTGCTTTTCACTTTTTAGTCTGTTTGATACAAGAAATCCAAGTAGGGTATCATAGTGTTGTAAGGAAATTGTATACTTTGATTATAAATTCGTACTTTAAACTACTTTTAGTATTGTTTATTCAAATTTTTTTGTTCAACTGCGACGGTTTCATCTGCGTTTGATGGGAATTATTGTTTTTAAGATGTTGTGACATACATTAATTGGATGTATCTCAGCATCTTCCTTATCAGGATGCTAACAACCTTGATTTGTATCTGTCCTTGAATGTATCTGGATGCTATGAACTATGAATCCTACTCGCAGATTGCTTGGTTGTACAAGTAATACTACGCGTTACAGAATAGTAGACACCACAACTCTTAGTATTCATATACACCCATGCACAAATACTTGGTATTCAACACATTAACACAGGCATGGTTGTCTAGGGCTAATTTGTTAATTGCCTTTGATTAATAGTTTAAATGCATACAAAGCTAATTGCAATCATTTATTTGTTTGAATCTGTAAGGTACTTAAAGGCTAATTAGCAATTGCCTAATTATTTAGATATGGGACAACACAAGGATGAATAAGGAAATATGAACTTGCCTAAATGATCATGAATAATACAGCCATTAGGTAAAATGCTACATACACTGTGACATATAGGCTCCAAAGACTGCCAATGAACAGCAAAAGCTTCAAAACTCTCAGTTAACATGTAAAGGACTGAGAAAAATCAATCTGCTAACTGGATGAGGTCATTTTACTTCAATTATTTAGCACTAATTCTTAATTGTTTAATCACAGTATGACTAGATAGCTAGCTGGCGCCATCCACAAAAAAGCATTTCAGGCAAATGCAACAGTAATCTGTTATATACACACATACATACATGGCAACATAGATACATGCATTCAAATATACATAATTACATGCACACATATATACATGCAAACCTATATGCATGGATGCATACAAAGACTATGTTTCATGGGATTATTGAACAGTTAACTTGCTTTCTATATGCTTCCATATTTTGCATGTGTGCCTATAAGGACAATAACCACAATATTTGACAGTATTCCTCTATCCTTGATAACAGCTCATTAGTTCCAAAGCTCTCTCTATAGGACAGTTGTGCATTGCATACAAGGCTCAGATGAATCCTTCGTACTTCAAGCAAAGATTTGAATCAATAACACTTAAAATGATCTAAACTATGACTTTACAATCAAAGTATCCAAACGCATTGCAACAAGGCGAAACCCAAGTTCCATTTAACGTGTACAATGAAAGTAAATAGCAATTATTTATTTCTTTGAATTTGTAGGTACTTCAAGGCTAACTAGCAATTGCCTAATTATTTAGATATGGGACAACACAAGGATGAATAAGGAAATATGAACTTGCCTAAATGATCATGAATGATAGAGCTATTTGGTAAAATGCTACATAGACTCTGACATTTAAGCTTCAAAGACTGCCAATGAACAGCAAAAGCTTCAAAGACTCTCAGTTAACATGTAAAGAGCTGACAAAAAACAATCTGCTAACTGAATGGGGTCATTTTACTTCAATTATTTAGCACTAATTCTTAATTGTTTAATCACAGTATGACTAGATGGGTAGCTGGCGCCATCTACAAAAAAAGCATTTTAAGCCAATGCAACAATAATCTGTTATATACACACATACATACATGGCAACATAGATACATGCATTCATATATACATAATTACATGCACACATATATACATGCAAACCTGTATGCATGGATGCATACAAAGACTATGTTTCATGGGAAAATGCATTTAAGATGTACAATGAAATTAACTAGAAGGGAAAATGCATTTGCTTTAAAGTTTGAACAGCAATTTCAAGAGGTTGTCTAGCCATTGTCGAAAATATGGTTTTCTATCAACATAGTCCTTCAACCTTCTGTATGTCTAATTGCTACTTTGTAAATTGACTTTGATTGAAAGATCAATATATGAAATGTGGCTAAGGATAATTATAGACAACTGCACGTTGCCTCCAAGATTCAGACGAATCCTTGGTATTTCAAGGAAAGGTTTGAATCGATAACACTTAGAATGGTTTAAACTATGATTTTAGAATCGAAGTATCCAAACGCATTGTAACAATGCAAAACCCAATTTCTATTTAAGATGCACAATGAAAGGCCAAAATGTGAAATGTGGCCAAGGACAATCATACTTATTTATCTCTTTTAATTGTTATAGATTCAAAGACTAATTAGCAATCCAAGCAATCTCGCCTCTAGTCAGATGCCGTTAAATACATTGATTTTGTATTAATGAATTATGCACCTTTTAGCCAGTAGTTTTAATCAAAGCATACATATGGATTCAGAATCAAACTCTTAAAATTTGAGAAGGTTAATTTTTTGAAACAAAGATCTACTTTTGAACCTCAAATGCTTAATTTTTATGAACCATATAGCATATGCCACTCACAATACCCATTTGCAAAGATTGTCCTTGTAACTAAAAGCAACAATATGATTACAAGTACAATCAATACAGTGAGAATCTTGAATTAACCTTTTTCTCTGTTTACTATTTGCAATTGCAAACAAAAGAGAAGGTTCATTCTAGAAACTCACCTGGAACTACTTGCTTGAAGGATTTGCCACAGCCAGACCGCTACACGACCTCTTTTCTTCCAACGAAAAGCATTGCACCATGTAAAAATCTTTCATCAGAAAACAGAAACCATGCCTTTGTTTTTTCTAAAAGAATAGCAATATATAGTACCCCTACTGCGATGCATACTAATAGCAAAAACCATTTTAAACACTATCAAGCATTTTCCCAGGTTCAAGAGACACAAGTATCAATGCAAAGAAGATTACCTACACAAGCTAATTGTCACAGGTTACTGGACCACAAATCTCTTAGCAATGAATTTGACTGCTCTTTTGCTTGAAGCGTAAAACTGTTCTATAAAGCAATATCACTTAACTGCTCTATGGGAACATTGTAATTTGGACTCAACAACATTTTTGGCATAGTCTTTTACAACCCCAAGATACACAAAGAGTAAAAATGACAGCTGACAAAATATTTATGCTTGCCGGCAAGAAAAAAGGTTTCTACTGCATTCTCCATGCTCCCATTGTTTGCATTCATGACTACCAGGACAACAACCACGACCTTTAACAGAATCCCTCTATCCTTTATGATTCCATGACAACGGAAAAGCTCAAAGCAATACACTCTTGACTAATTGTTGGGAAGCTCTCATTATCGCACACGTTGACATAATTTTGGTTCCAAAGCCCTCTTTATGGGACCACTTTGCACTAATAAAAAAAAAACACAAACTCTACAGGACTACATGCATGAAGGAAAATGAACAAGAGGATTTCTACATAATACCTATCAAACGAAGATGAAACCTTCACATTACAACAAAAAATTCGAATAAACAACACTAAAAGTAGTTTAAAATACGAATTTATAGTGAAAGTAAACAATTGCCTTAAAGCACTTTGAAACCCTACTTGCATTTCTTGTACCAAACAGAATAAAAAGCAAAAAGCAATATCACTTCACTGCTCTATGGGAACATTGTAATTTGGACTCGTCAACTTTTTTGACATAGTTTTTTATAACCCTAACATACAAAAATAGTAACGACGACATCCGACAGAAATTTATGCTTGCCGACAGGTAAAAGGTTTCTACTGTATTCCCTATGCTCCCATTGTTTGCATTTATTCCTATGAGGACAACAACCATGACTTTTAACAGAATTCCTCTATCCTCTATGCTTTCATGGCAACGGCAAAGCTCAAAGCAACACACTATGACTCATTGTTGCAAAGCTCTCATTATCACACATGTTGACATAATTTTGGTTCCAAAGCCCTCTTTATGGGACCACCTTGGAACAATAAAAGAAATACAAACTCTACAGGGCTCACATGCATGAAGCAAAATGACCAAGAGGATCTCTACATGATACCTATCAAACGCACATGAAACCTTCGCATTTGAACAAAAAAAATCAAATAGATAATACTAAAAGTAGTTTACTACACGGAAAAGCTCAAAGCAACTTCCTGTCGACTCACATGCATGCAGTAAAATGAACAAGAGGATTTTTTACATAATTCCCATCAAACGCAAATGAAACCTTCGTACTTCAACAAGGAATTCGAATGAACAATAATAACAATAGTTTAAAATACGAATTTATAATCAAAGTATACAAATGCCTTCAAGCACTATGAAACCCTACTTGCACTTCTCTTAGTTTTTTATAACCCCAACATACAAGAACAGTAACGATGACATCCAACAGAAATTTATGCTTGCCGACAGGTAAAAGGTTTTTACTGTATTCTCTATGCTCACATTGTTTGCATTTATGCCTACGAGGACAACAACCACGACTTTTAACAGAATTCCTCTATCCTTTATGCTTTCATGGCAACGGCAAAGCTCAAAGCAAGACACTATGACTCATTGTTCCAAAGCTCTCATTATCGCACACGTTCACATAATTTTGGTTCCAAAGTCCTCTTTATGGGACCACCTTGCAACAATAAAAGAAATACAAACTCTACAGGGCTCACATGCATGAAGCAAAATGACCAAGAGGATTTCTACATAATACCTATCAAACGCACATGAAACCTTCGCATTTCAACAAAAAAATTCAAATAAATAATACTAAAAGTAGTTTAATAAACGGAAAAGCTCAAAGCAACTCACTGTCGACTGACATGCATACAGTAAAATGAACAAGAGGATTTCTTACATAATTCCCATCAAACGCAGATGAAACCTTCGCATTTCAACAAGAAATTCGAATGAACAATAATAACAGTAGTTTAAAATACGAATTTATAATCAAAGTATACGAATGCCTTCAAGCACTATGAAACCCTACTTGCACTTCTTGTATCAAACAGACTAAAAAATGAAAACTTACCTCTTCTGACCTCAAGCAATTCATCTGTCACTGTCCACCGTTTTAATGTATCGAAACTCTCAAAATTACCAAATTATCGCTTCAAATAACTCGTTTCTGGGTCTGGACTCTGCAACTATAACATATCCTGCTCAGTCGCTAAAACTCTCCCTCGGAACACCGCTCATAGAACACAAAAACAACACACGCAAAGTAATGGAAATGCATACCAAGTAACCAAACTCTATATTAAATGACCAAAGTACCCTGGCCACGCGTGGCCTCCAAGCGACTCCACCGCCTTCACCTCGAGCCAAATGCCATTCAATGCATTTAATTTTTTTTCATGCATCACGTACGTCTACCCGCCAGTTTGATAAACTCTGCCTTTGCTTAATTCTAATTAATCAATTTATGCGCTCACTGTTTCCTGATATTTTATTTAATGCGTTTAATCTGCATTCATGGATTACGTACCTCTAGCCGCCACCTTTTAAACTATGCCTTTGCTTAAATTTATTTAATCAATTTATGCGTTCGCATTTTCCTGAATTTTTAAAACGAAAATGATTTATAAAGCTACTTGGACGAATAGAAAACTAGATAAATGCTAATTTTCCAATATATAAAATAGCTCTCCAAATTAAAACTATACAAAAAAAAAGCAATATGTTAAATGGCTTAAAATGTGATTGGTTCATGCTCCCTAAATCCATACCTAATGCACAAGTATTCCCGCCACCGACAGAACTAATAATATCAAAAGATATTTAAAGATTTCTGCAGGTTGCGCATCTCCTCACCATTCACGTTGCATTTTTATGTGATATACGTTGCATTGAAATAACTCGTTGAAATATCACATAAATATAATATAGAGTATTTTTATAAGAAAACGGTTCTTTATTTAATTTATATATGTAAAAGGAAAATAAAACTCCGTTATCCTCATCGATCTCTAATTATGTAAATATAAAGAGTTAAAGTATTAATTTAATAATTTAAATTAATTAATGATCATTGAGATTGATAAATTGATCATTATAATAATTATTTTAATAAAGTAAATGTAAGAGAGGATGGTAGTTTGTTTTATGGTTGAAGAATAGTTATCTTTTTAGAAAATTTTAGAATATTTATGTGTTGCTGCTATAAAATTATAATCTTGCCAAATGAACACTTCAAATTCTATACTTTATCTTTGCTTTGTTTGTGGTCAGCTTTGATAGTTTGCGCCAAATTTGTGATCATGGACTTGTCATTTGCTTGAGGATTTCACCTTGTGGAGCTCATAGTTTTTCTCTATAATTAATCCAATTGATCCTTGTTTGGTTTTCTCCATTTTAACATATGATGGACTAGTAGTATTTAAAAATATTTTGAAAGAGATTTACTATGTTGTGAAGAGACAATTTCTACTAGGTCAAACCCTATAAATGTGTACAATACATTGATGACAATTTTCAAGGACACTACAATGATGTATGTAGATTTCTTACCCAATTTTAATTCATGAAGTTGAAATGCAATGCTATTGATTGTTGATTTCATACATTCTAGAATGTGAGAGGACTCTTGCAAGAAGAGAGATGTGGAACGAATCTTGCTAAATACTAGTACAAATCACCAAATCTCATAAAAATGCAACTTAGTTAGCTTGAGGCTAGAAAATAAAGGGGACAATCAACCAAATTTGAATTTTGAAGGAAAGAATGGGGTCAATTGCAAAATCGTAGGGTTGAATCAACAACTTTAGAGATGAAAAATTGTGTTGAAATGTGTGAATCCAACAACTATATTAGTTTAGGTACATGGAAAGTGTGATGAATGTATGGGTACATAAAAGTATTCGAGTATGTACATGTACTTAGATAAATTAGGCAATAAGTGCCTAGGAATATTTGTGTATAGGGATGGGCAAAGTGTAAGAGAATGATCCCATATTCACTTCATAATGCGTCATTTGTCAATATATACGCATATCAAGACATATCTTTAAAATGGGTACAAAAATAAGGGAAATGACAGGGATACACAAATCTCACCATTATATTTTTCACCACTTTGAGGTGCATTGGAATTCCAAAATGATCATGCATCCTCATATATGTACAACTCACATACATGCATGTAATGTAAATACCTATATATTAAAGAATACATAAAGGGTCCATGCAAATAATGGACCCTTATGTAGGGGCATCTCAACCATTTATTTTTTGTATTAATTGAAGGCATATGCTTGGGTCATATCATTAGGTTTTGATTTTTATTATTTTGGTGAAAAAATGAGATAGATCTTAAAGTTCATGATTGTTGACAAATTTGTTAGGCTGCTCATGAAATCATTTGGTAGGTAGGAAAAGTGAGTGTATTGTTGTAAAAATAGCTAATATTTTGTAAAAATACTCAAAATGATACATAATGTACATGATGAACACTGCTTATATGGGCAGAGTGAAATATATGATAGCATAGAATTATGATAAGTGTCACAGTCATATGAAATGAGACACAAAAAATAAATAACCATAGAAGCTACCTAAGTAAACTTAACTAAAATACTATAAATAGGATCTATGAGATAAATAAATTCTCGGTAACATACCCTTTTCACACTAACATTGATCAGTTAAGTACATCTTAGAGAGAATGATAAAACGTGTAATTATGCAATGATGTAAACATTGAATGATTCTAAAATCCATCCTTAATGATAAATACAATTCTAGAGGAGAATATACATGACTTATTTTTTGGTCGTATCCAAGATCACATTCATCATGAGGTACACATGTTTAGTCCTAACTCTATATCTAGGTATTTTATCTTAGGATACAAGGCAAAGGATAATTCTATAACTCCAAGAAGGTAATTGGTTAATGGAATAAGAGAGAAAGGATTGTTAGCACAATCACCTCCTTAGCCTACTAGATTGACATAATAAATTAGAGAGAATAAAGGAAAAGGGGTATGTTTCCATTGCAATAGCAAATATAGTCGAGGACTTAAATGTAGTGAAAATAAATAATTCTATATTGATGTTCCAAGTGAGGAAGAAAAGGAGGAACCGATTTTACAAATTAATAAGGATTCAAATGAAGAATCACAATATCCAAGAACCAATCATTTATTTTCTTGCACTCTTTGGCCCTAGCACTCCACAAAATTTCAAGGTAGTGGGTTTGTTAAAGGAAAGAGTAAAAATCTTGATAGACTTGGGAATCACTCATAACTTCATCAATATAAGGTTGGCTACTTGTCTAAATTATTTTATATATCCATATCTATAATTTCAATTCTTGATTATAGATGGGGACACTATTAGTTGTTCTATAAAATTCCATATCATTAAATTATTTGTGGGATGTTATAATCTTGATTTTCCAATGTTTGCTACCTCTATGGGTGCAATTGATATCATTTTGGGAGTATAGTGGCTTAATAATTTGATAACAGTTGATATAAACTTCTAGGAATTAGTCATGTTATTTTAATTAAAGTGAATGAAAATAGAAGTAAGAGGTTTGCATGAAAAGTCTTCATATATGGTAAGCTCTCACCAAATTTAAAAGTTTCTTAAGAAGGGAGAAGATGGGTTTGTAGCCCAAATTTTTTTATCAAAATAATATCAATCAAAGGGCTCTACACCATTCGATCTACAAAAAATATAGATAAGCATTTAGTAGTTGTTGGGGGAGATGCCAAAAATATTGTCTCCTAAAAGAGATCATGATCATAGCATTTAACAAGTACCTAGGAGCCAACTAGCCAGCAACATGCCCTATAGGTATCCATTTGCACAAAATAAAGAGACTAAGAAGATAGTTAAAGAAATGTTGGAGGTAGGGATTATATAACATAGTTAGAGTGTTTACTCCTCTCCTATGGTAATAGTGCACAAGAAGGATTAAATTTGGAGGACATGTCTTGCTTATAGAGAGCTCAATAGATACACCATAAAAGATAAGTCTCCCATTATGGAAATTGATGATTTTTTAGATGAGATTAAAGGTGTTATTTTGCAAAAAATTATCTCTATTTTGGTTATTAGGGTACTTGTGTGCAAATATGGGGGGCGACATGGGTCTTAAATGGCCACCATTTTTCTAAAATTAGTATAGTTAGAATAAAAAATTTAAGATGCAATAAAAACAAGAGTTGTAGTGCTTTGAATCTATTTTCTAAACTAGTATTTTTTTTAAATGGTAGAGATTAAGGGATTCAAAAAGGGGGCAACACAAATTGGCCTGATTTTTTCCAAAAAAAACATAACATAGCATCTATTTTTAATGAATATGTACATTATTTTTTACTGATTTTCAAATTGGACAAATCCTAAAAAATAAAAAATTGACTGTGATCCCCACTAATTTTTTTGAAAACTATATATATATATATATATATATATATATATATATATTAATATGTGTAGAATGGAGTCTAGTTTCTAAAAATGTAATTTATTTAAAATTTCAATGAACGGTTAAAAGAGAAAGTAAAAATACCAAACATTGGTTTTTGACAAAAGGTGGATACAACGGTTAAAGAGATTAAAGATCAAAGCCTTAACATAGTCAAAATGTCAAAAAAATTACATGGTTAGATAGATAAGAGAGATCTTAACATTAGCCAAGTTTTTTCTACTCAACCTTGAAACATGTTCAAAGCTAGTGGAGAGCATGAACGAGATTATGTGATTTTTTTAGAGTATGCAAAAACATGTTTTTGGGCGTTGGAAAGGCAGTCAAAGCCTTTGGGTTGGAAATCCAAAGCAAATCCAAGCCAAAGGCATGGTAATTCTCATAGTTTTCCAAAACATGAATGCATTATAATCTACTCATGTTATTTGAATGCATTGACAAAA
>VDFB02211250.1:0-26465 GCA_007258455.2 Sequoia sempervirens
CTCATGGATGTGATATCCACCTGTGCCATCATGCCTGCTAACATTATAATCCCTCTGTAACCATGTGTCCACCAGTAGTCTCTGAGACGAAGAAGCAGCAAACCTTGTTGGATACACATCAGCTTGATGGAAGACTAAATGCTGATCTTGCAAGCATTCACCCGCCAACAACTGAGTCGGGTATTTGCAACCACTAGTTCCATCTATTGAAGATGGTAACTCTCCATCCAAAAAGGGATGGTATACGTCCTGAACCAATCCACACCGACGCGTCAACAAATCCTCTGTATGTGGACTTGAAGAGAAGTGTTGAGCACTCCTCACAATGCTCACCTCAGTAAACTCCACTGCGGACCCTGTCTGAAATCCCGATCCACAATCAATGCTCATCTCCAGACTCGGTTCAAGAGGGTGATCAACATCCATCTCAAAGAGCGGATTATCATATGACCAAGAAGCATCTATCTCGAACAATGGATTGTCGATCTTCTCGCACTCCATCTCCTGATCCGCCTCCTGCTCTCCACCCAAATTTACACTATAGTACGAGGTTGAGTCAACCTCATTCACATCATGATCAGCAGCATCATGTATGCTATCATCAGCGCACACATCATCATCTAAGGCACTGCTGCTATATGTCTCATAGGATGTCTCAAAAGATGATGTAGAATCCACTCATGTCAATGCTTGATCAATTCTATCATCCTTCACCGCCAAAAGATCTTGTAAATCTTCCAACCCCAAAAGCCTTTGTTCTGATTTTTCTTCATGTGTATGTCCCTCAACATGTTCATCTTGCAACCTTTTAGCATCTTGTTTAGGCCCATCACCCTTGCGTTCTAACTCTTCTTCATCTTCAAAAGGACTCAAGTACCTTTGCTCTACAGCTGCCGTAGAAATTTCAACTCTATCATCAACAAGTGGATCTTCTAAGGTCTCATTTTTGCTCACCAAGGGATCTGCTGAATGCTGGTCATTAACTGCTGAGAATTCATCATGAAGGCTTCTAGATACCTCACTTGTAGAGACCTCATGTTCTGACTCAGATTCTTCATAATTTTTTAGCGGGTGGGAAGTTTTGGATTCTAAATCCTCATAGGGTGCCCACATTATTCTATTTGCCTTGCCCTTAGGTCTCAAAAGGCAATCATGGTTTTCATCCTAAGCCCCTTTGCAATAGAAACACAATTTCTTCTTTTTGTTTTGTGATGTGGACCTGTAGATGGATGTCACATACCTTGCAATTCTGTCTATGGTTGTAGGGTGTGAGAGCAACTCAGCCATCTTTTTCTGACTTTGTATAAGCTTCTCCAATTCTCCCATCATGGTATTTAACTGCTCCCTGGGAATAGCCATGCTATTCAACTATAACTTTTGATCTGCAACTGAAACCTACCCAATCTGCAACTGAAACCTACCCAACAGGTTGGCAGGAAACCGCTCTGATACCACTATGATGATCCGACACTCTACTTCGATGGTTTCACAGTGCTTGTAGGTCTGATTTGTGTCTGGTGTTTGTTCCTTTTTGTGTTTTTTTTGTGTTTTGATGTTTGGTGCCAATGATACAAATGATTTTAACAAGCATATGCATGTAATATGAATCAAAATAAACTAAAACTACAATGATACTCAAGCGATAACTCAATTTCAAAGTTAAGAGACTTTCTTCATTACAAGAGAGAGTACATAAGGTGGACGGCCTACATTCTTTTCAAAAAGAGATACAATTTACTCCATAGTTAACTTACAGCCAAGACAACACTGTGAATAGTGTTTGCTATAGTACCCGTCCTCATCAAAATGCTCACAAATGCTGAGATATGAATTTCTCCCACCAAGTTTTAGTTTGGAAGTCTTCTATGATGATGGGAGCCCACTTTGGATGAAGAAGCAGCCACTAATTGGAGGCGTCTTATTTCCTTTGGCTGGTAGAAACCCTCAAGAGAAGGCGGTTGGCTGTAGATGTTAAAATCAGCTTTCAAAAACTTCCAAAATGCAAATAACTACCTCTAGATGGCGAATGGAGATGCTGGCAGCAAAAACCCTTCTAGAAGATGCCTCCAACAACTTGTAATCAGCAAAATATGGCTCCAAATGAATCCACTAAACTCAGATCTGCAACTTTAGGGTGGTATTTTACACCATCAAGAAGCACAAATTCGACGAACAAAGCCCAATCCAGGCTCACCCACTGCAGAAATCAGGAACCCTTGTTTCCCTCTCTCCCAAACTCCACACTTCTAAGTTTCATTCATCAAAATAACTTCATGCATGAATGGGTCGAACTTTCTCTTGCATTCTTATAATTTCTCATTGAAAACACTATTCATTAAAAAAAACACTATTCACTTAAGTTATGTCTTTTTTCATTTTAGCCATGAATAGTAACTGAAAATAGAAAGTGACCCCTTTAAAAAATAGACACATGGTCCCTAAGCCTGAGGAAGTGAAATAAATGGTGAAGATCATCATTTTAAGCTCCAATAACACGCCAAACGCGCAATTCACCACGTCACCATACTTCGGATACCAACACTGCATTTTACTGACCAAGTGCCTATTCAAGTGACCCTCTATCCAAAACCATTAGCCTACGAGGATCGACATAATAGGCTAATCCACCAACTCTGATGCTCACAAAAGAATGGGGACATTACACAAGAGATGTGGTAGTCCACCGAGAAATGAAGGTAATAATGAAGAAAGAGAGGCAAGGGAAATTATGAGAGGTCTTGCAGCAGGGCAGCAACATGTAGCAAATTTCTTGCAGCAACTCACCACAGCGATACAACAGATGAACACTTCTAGAAGACACAATCACGAACATGGAGACAATGGTAGTGTTGTTGGAACTCCTAGGGCACAACGAGCACCCACTCGTAGCACAGATAGACCTACACATCCCACATTTTTGAGTAATGAACCAGAAGAAGCAAATGCTGAAGAAGAGGGAGATGATTTATTCGTAGATAATGTCATCACCGCTCACGATGAATGGGATTTGCTAACATCACAGGTTAAGGAGAATATGAACTTTGACCGATTCACGATTCAAAGAGAGCATTACAAATTAAGCAAAGATAGGAGACCGATGAACCAAAACAGGGACTTGAAACATGCCACAAGCAAGCTCACACTTCCGACATTTGATGGCAGTGGGAAGGTCACAACACGAGCTTGGGTCCACAAATTAGATACCTTCTTGACTCTTTGGCCTATGGTGGAGGAGGATGCAATCAAGTATGTAACTTTGCACCTAGATGGGGTAGCTCACGATTGGTGGCATCATGGGATGATCACTTTGCAACATAACCTCATCACCTCTTACTAGGAATTCACAGATAGGTTGATTGAGCGTTTTGATAAGAAAGACACAGAATTGTATTTAAGAGACCTTGCTCAACTCAAGCAAGCAGGCAGTTTGGAGGTATATATTGGTGAATTTCAGAAGCTGTCAGTTATGGTTCCCAACATATCAGAAAGAAGATTAGTCATTTTATTTATTGAGGGCCTATTGGAACCATTGAGAGGATGGGTAAAAGATTTTGATCCCCTGTCACTCCAAGAAGCAATGAAGAAAGCTAGAAGCATGGAGCTTGCCGCCCCACAAAGTAAGTTCTCATCCAAAGCATCGTCTTCATCCAAGGGCAGCAAGTCATTCTCTAAGAAGACGGATAAATCATATTCAAAAAAGAAATCAGCAGCACCACTAGACCAAGAAACACTCAATGATTTGCGTAAAAAGTTGTGTTTCTATTGCAAGGGACTCTACGATGCAAATCATGATTGTCCTTTGAGGCATAAGGGCAAGGCCAACCGAATAATGTGGGCATTCTATGAGGATTCCGAATCTGAAAAATCAGACCAGCAAACTGATCAAGAGGAGTCAGGAGCAAAAAAGTCTAAAAATGAGGCTGAAAATGAGGTTGAAAAGGAGGAAGTGAAGCTTCAAGAAGCACGTCTCTCTAGCATACAACATGAGGGATCCTTTAGGATGCGTGGGATCTTGGCTGGTCAAAAGGTCATTACATTGCTTGACACAGGTGCTACGCACAATTTTATTGATGCTAGGTTGGTTGATAAACATGTGATACAGACCGAGGAATTTGAAGGTATAAGAGTGAAGGTTGTTGATGGTTACAGTCTTAAGTGTGATAGAATGATTTCAGACCTCCCTATGCGCCTAAAAAATTTTAATTTTAAGGCAGATTTCTACGTGGTGAATATGGAAGATATAGATGTGGTTCTAGGAATGAAATGGTTACATGCTATAGGAGAGTTTACAGATAAGATTCAAGGTTGATGAGAAGACTCATGCTGCAAGCAATCTGAGATAGTAGTTTCTGGGTGATATCTTTCAGAAGGATGGAGAGAGTCATACGCCATGACATGGTTGAGTGGGCAGCTGAGTGTATGTTGATGCCATCAGAGGAGGAGCAACAAAAACCATTTTATCATCCTAAGATATAGGAGTTGAGGATTAAACATACTAAGGTGTTTAATGAGATTCCACTAGGTAGACCTCCAGACAGAGGGATTAAGCACATCATAGAGTTGGAGGAGGGTGCCAAACCCATGATGATCACTCCTTATAGGCGGCCAAAGCGGCTGAAAGATGAAATTGAAAAGACAATAAAAGAGTTGCTTGCTATGGGACACATTAGACCGAGCAAATCCCCCTTTCCTTCATCAGTAGTTTTGGTGATGAAAAAAGATGGAACCTTACGGATGTGCATTGATTACAGGGTACTGAATAAGAGGACTATTGAGAACAGGTACCCTATATCTCGTATTGACGAGTTGATTGATGAGTTTCATGGCACTTGCTACATCTCAAAGATAGATTTGAGATCTAGTTGTCATCAAATCAGGGTCAGAGAACAGGACATAGAAAAGACAGCATTTAGGTGCCACTGTGGACACTTTGAGTTTGTGGATTTAGCATAATTCAGAGCTACTTATACCTATACATTTCCAAATCCCCTCATGGGCAAGGTTTTCCGGTGATTGAGGGAATTTGTTTGGTCTTCTTTAGCTGACATATTGGTTTTACAGATCTTGGGAGGAGCATCTGCTTGTTTGGATATAGTGACTGGGTATTTCTTGACAAAAAGTGCTATATACCAAGAGTCTAAATGTAATCTAGGCATGTGAAAGAGTTCATACTTAGAGCCATATCATTGGAGTACAAAGGAGTTATGGAGTCGGACAAAGGTCCAAAGCAATCATTGAGTGGCCTCACTTAAGAGTTGTACTCGGAAGGTTTTGGGCTTGTGGCAAAGCTATCTGGAATTTGTCAATGGGTATTCATGGCATACAACACCACTTACAGATTTGACAAAAAAAGGTGTGTTTGTTTAAACCCCTGAGGCACAAGAGTGTTTTGAGAAATTCAAATATTTGATGACTTCATGTCCAGTCCTTGCATTACCAGAATTTACTAAGCCCTTTGAGCTTCAATGTGATGCCTCCAGCCAGGGTCTTGGTGAAGTGCTTATGCAGGATAAGCATCCTATTGCTTTCGAGAGTAGGAAGCTTAGCGGACCCGAGAGGAGCTACAGTATATATGGCAAGGAAATGCTAGCCATCATGCATCGTTGGCTAAATTGAAGCTGATGCAACATTTAAGCTGAGAAAATCAATGTTAAGACCATAGTTCTGAGACTGGACTGCAGCTCGAGGACTCGGCTAAATTTATTTCATTTCAGCTGACTTAGCTCGAACTCTGGACTTATTTTGATTCAGCCAAAATAGAAAAAGTTAAAGCAAAGAAAATTAGAGATTTTTAAAGATTTACACTTATTTCCAAGCCACCACTAATGAATACAACACAAATAAAAGCAAATTTGATCACATACACAGAGTATGCAATGATCACATAAATTATAAAGTACCTAGAATTGTGGATTTAAACAGCTTAGGAAATAACATGCTTTGATATATAATTAGTCAAATGTATACAGAGCTCATGGAATGTAAATCCATGACATCAAATGTTTCATACAAATGGAAATATCCAAAAGATTCCAAAACTAATGGCTATAAGTCTATCCTCTGTGCCTGCTAGCATAGTGGAGCCATTTATCAGCTTCCTGAAGTCTGGATGATGTTGCGGTTGCAGCCTGAGTCTTTGCAATGTCACGGGGTCCCCATACTCTCTTGCAAGTAGCTATGTCTCCTCATGCTCTAGCCTCCTCCTCAGCCATGGCTACAACCTCAGCCTCTCTCTGTGCCTAGTCCACCCAATCAAGGTCCTTGTCATTAAAGACTACATCTGTAGCCTCAATGATCCACTCGGTGTGGATCCAGCCTCCTCCTAAGCAGATCGGGGGTGTTGCTTAAGTGGTCAAAGCTTTCCTGTGTCCCCAGGCGAAGGTTGTAATAGACATATACCGGGTCATTCATCCTCTCCACTGTCAATCTATTGCGCTTCTTGGAGTGTATGTGCTCAAACATACTCCAATTGCGCTCACAACCGGATGAACTGCATGGCTGGCTCAATATTCGTATGGCAACATTCTGCAGGTTCGGTGTATCAGAACCAAACATCTCCCACCATCCATCTGAGATGAGAAAAAGAAACAAAATCAATCTCATTTCAAGTTTCAAGTTCAAGTTCAACATTTAATAATAAATTATAATATAAAAAGATGAAAATTATTGCCTTAAATATATTTTTACTTGGCATTAATGTTGTCCTACTATCTTTGCACATTTGGCGTGCAAAGAAGTCTCCTCGTGCCTTAGTGAAGACATCTATCTCCTGCACTATCTGTGTAGTAACAGCGGGCAACATTCTCTCTATCATCGAGTAGAGCCCACTAAGAATTTCTCTATCTGCACGGAGATCACGGCGGAAGTGGAAGGCCGGATTTAGGAAACATGTGGCTGCATGGATGGGCCTATGGAGTTGGTTTTGCCATCTCCTATCAATGATCTCCCAAATGGGACGATACTTATCATCAACTCCACCATAGACTGATCTAATGGCCTCTTTGGCCCTATCCATGCCCTCATATATGTAGCCCATTGCGGGCTTCTCCCCATCTGCAACTCGTAGGAGAACTAGCAAGGGCTCAATAAACTGCAAAGTGCAAACATGTTTCACAAATAAGTAAGTGTGACTGTGAATGAAAATGAACAAATAAAAGTAAGATATGATTAAAAATTAAAACATAATAAAGAATTAAATGTTACCTTCACAATCTCATCTGCTGGTGTCCAAAACCCTGCCTCATCAAATATGCAATCAGCCACATCAATCCCTGCAGTGCTTGTAGAAAAGGATGAGGAAGACCACTCCTCACTAGCAAACATGCGCCTCAAAGGTGCCCTTGACCGAATCAAGGATTGCAACATGATAAAATTTGATGCAAACCGAGTGATGCCAGGACGAGACAACTCCCTCAACCCCGTGTATTGCCTCATAAGGTTAAGCACCCATGCATGATTGTAAACAAATTTGCAAATGTTTCTTGCTGATTCCATACATGTTTTATCCATGGGAGCTTGCCAAGATCCTCCATCATGAGGTCAATGCAATGGGCGGCACATGGAGTCCAAAATATAGTTGGGTGCCTCTCCATCAATAATCTACCAGCAGCAACATAATTTGCTGCATTATTTGTCACCACTTGCACTACATTTTCTTCCCCCACATCGGCTATCACCTCCTCTATAGCCTCACATAGGTATGTGGCATTTTTGAATTGGGCGGAAGCATCAATGGACTTTATGAAGACATGTCACCTGAAAAAATAAGCAAAACCAAATTACCAATTATTCAATAAATTAAAAACATAAATCAGCCTTATTAAATTATTAATCACTAAATCAAATTCAAATATCAATGTATTAAGGTAAGTACAATTACCTCCAGAGGAAACTAGTAAGTTCAACAGCGTCCTATTTCTCCTATCGGTCCAACCATCAGTCATGATGGTGCAACCAATCCTCCTCCATTGCACACGCTGCTCCTCTAATTGTGCTTTCACATCCGCCACCTTGTGAGTCAAAAGTGGGCCCTTTAATTCATCTTCGCTGGGGGCTTTGAACCCCGCCCCACATATGGTTATTGCATCAACCATGTTTTGCCAAAAAGGAGACCTAAAACATGTCATAAAATGAAAAGATTTAAGGTTTTAACTTTAAATTTGAATTCGATAGTGAGATACATCTAAATTCTAAAACAATAAAATTTAAATATAAATTTTAAAACAATTAAACGAAAAAAGAATTACCTGGCTACATGGAAGGGAATGGTGCAGTAGTACCAAAAGTCTGCAATTGTTTTTTTTTCTGCATCGTGTGCATCCTTGTTCCAACCCATGCTCTCAAGCGACGGTTGGGAACCAGGAGTAGTGCGTGGTACAAAATATGAGTCCACCCTAGATTTACGAACTCTAGGGCCAATGCTAATACTGCCACTACCACTAGCAGTAGCAGCGCCACTAGCACTAGGAGTATGCATAGGAATAGATGGTGCAGAAGCAGAAGCACTAGCACTAGGACGGTATGGAGGCATAGAAGAAGCATCTCCAACAGCACCAAGTCCCTGTCCAACTCCAACACCTGCCAACTCCTCCCTCTGTCTCTTTCTAATTTCTTTTTGCCTTTCAAAATTTTCTAATTGCACCTGCACTTCACGAACAGCCTCAATAGGTGCTAGGGTGCAGCCCACTGCATCATGGATGGGTATGCGTGCAAGGTGGTATTTCAATCTATTTATGCCTCCATGATATATTGTTTTGCAGTATTTACATTTTGCTTCTCCTCTTTTCATTCCGGGAAAGATTTCAGCATGTTCCCAAGCAGGGTCTTTTCTGACTGGGGTTTGAGACATTGTGAAAATAATAATATGGTTTGATTTGCAAATGAATGTGGCTGCAATAACAAGTAGGGTTTGTAAAATTATTTAAGTTGCAAGTAGGGTTTGTAAAAAAAAATGCAAACTATAAAAATTTAAAAACAATGATTTTAAAAATTACAATGAATTGTTTGTTAAAAAACACAAAAAAAACCGTTAAAATCAAAATTACCTCTTAGATTTGGCTTGGAATGCAATGCAAACTCCTCCCAATCACTAGCAATGAACTTTCAATGCACCTCCTTAGCAGTATGAAGCTTCCCAAATGATATATGACCTTGCTTTTGTTTTAAACACTTTGCTGGTTGCCCTCTCTTCTCCTCCTATTTTTCTTCACAACTCTCTCTTCTCCTCCTATTTTGCCAAAAGAGTGAAATGAAGTTGCTTTTAGGGTTGGAGAGAACATATAGAACAAAAAAACAACTAACTTTAACTTTTAGTTTTATGTTTTTTTAGTGTTTTAACTTCACTACACGGGTCCTGAGGCTTTCGAGACTCTCAGAAGTCTGGGTGGAGTCAACTTAAGTCTGGCGAGTCACGACTCTCTGGATTTCTGACGTGTAGAGAATCGGGTTCCCCAGGACTTCGGCCCCGGGTTGAAACTTTCGGCAGGGACTCGTAGAGGTCATAGGCGAGGTCTAGGCGGAGATCTAGTTAAAAGAGCCGAGATCATAATGGCTTGAGACATTTCACCCAGGATACTTGAGAAATCATGATTACAATACGTGAGAAGTGGGTAAGTAAGTTGCAATCATATGACTTTGACATTGCCTATGTCAAAGAGGCTCAGAACGTTGTTGTTGATGCTTTGTCTCGCTGACCTCATTTGAGCTCCATGGTTGAGATTTCAAAGGATTGGAGACATCTAATTACAGCAGAGTATGCCAAAGACTTGTGGGCTTCTGGCATTGTTGAGGGTTCAATGCAGAACAGTAGGTACTCTGTTGTAAATGATCTTATCATTTACAAAGGGAGAATTTTCTTGACCCCAGGATCGGAGATGAAAAACAAAGTGTTGAGAACCTTTCATGATGTGCCCATGGCAGGACATCCCGGGTACTTCAAAACTTACAGGTAGGTACGGGAGCATTTCACTTGGAAAGGTCTCGAGTCAGATGTTCTTTGATATGTCAGAGAGTGCCCTGTTTGTCAATAGAATAAACAGGAGCATACCTATCCTGTAGGGTTAATTCAACCACTTCCAATTCCTAATAGGAAGTGGGAATGCTCTAATCTGGATTTCATTCTGAGGCTTACAGAAAGCCCAGTAGAAATTTTGCCTATGTGGTTGTTGATCAGCTCACGAAGTACGCTCATTTTTTTCCAATTGCAGCTACACAGGTAGCACAGTTGTTTTTCTATGAGATATTCAGGTTGCATGGTTTACCTTGGAGTATTGTCAGCGACAGGGATAGTCAGTTCTTGAGTCATTTCTGGTAGGAGGTATTCAGACTTTGTGGGACCAAGCTTACTCCGAGCACTAGCTACCACCCGCAAACAGATGGTTGGACAGAGATTCTAAATAAATGGGTGGCGGCATATCTCAAGAATTATATCGCAAGGCAGCAAAAGGATTGGGTGAAGTGGATTCATCTCTGTGAGTATTGTTATAAGACCACTCACCATTTGTCGATTCAGATAACACCATTTATGGCATTGTATGGGTATGATGTGCCTAGCTTTCTTGATTTACTGCTGAGTGACAGTAGAGTTCCTAGTGTTGGGGATCTTTTGTAGGAGAACTAGGATATTATAAGGGCTCTTCATGAGAATATTTAGAAGGCACAAAATCAACAACAGCAGTATGCAGATCAAAAGAGAGTTGAGCGCTCTTTTGAGGTAGGGGATATGGTGTATCTGATGTTGCAGCCCTATTGTTAGTCCACTCTTAGGAAGAGAGGTTCAGAGAAACTCAAGCTACAATACTATGGCCCTTTCAAGATCATCAGGCGGGTAAACGAGGTGGCTTATGAGTTGGACCTACCAACAAATAGCAGGGTACGCAATGTATTCCATGTTTCGTGCCTCAAGAAGGCTGACTAGGACCTTCATTATTTGTTCCTCTGAAACTTTACACACCACTAGATGGTCTTGGGAAATTGGTTTTTAATTACTGAGGCTGCATCTTGATGCAGGAGAGAGATGAATTCTAACGGAGGCGGGTCATTTAGGAGATGTTGATTCATTGGAAGGACTTACGCACGATGAGGATGCTGGGAAGGCTGAGGATATTTTAGCATCCGGGTTGGAATTGCTTAGGGTCAAACTGAATTTTAGGGATAAGCGAATTTGTAATACGCTACAAGCTGAACCTTCGATTGAGTCGATTCTGGTGCCCATCCTTGGGCCTGTGGCCTAATGCGGTTGGATAGAAGGGTCTTTAGCAGGCAAATGCTTGGATGGATTGTTGGCGATTATTCTTCTCCAACTTTCTTCCGTTCAGGTTGCAGAAATTTTAGAGGGCTTGGTTTTGCATACTTACTATTTACATGGCCGCAGTCTTGAAATGCGAGTGTTATTTCATTTATAATTCGAGCACTTGCGACGTGTTGTATTTGCGATTATCAATCCCGAGTTCAGTTGGTTTGAAGGAAATAAGGTGTATTGCACAAGTTATAACGTTTAATTATTATTAAAGCTGACTTTAATAATAATTAATATCATAAGTTTATAAAATAACATTATATTTGCACTTTATGTCTAATGGGTCATGGAGAAATTAAAAGGGGGCCATTTTATAATTAATGACTTGGGTGCCAACTTCAAGACATTATTTTACTATGCCTAAAGTACAAACTTTATATTATTTAAATGATCAAAAAGGAAAATTAAGGATCGACCTCCATGAGAAGAGTATATAATGAGCAAAAGAGAATCGATTCATCTCTTGTGCATTTGATAATTTCACTTTACGACTTTCTTTAGTGTTGGAGAAGAGAAACCAAGGGTTTCTGCATTTCCAGACCTTTCTGGCATTGGAGAACGTTCATTCTTCATTGTTCGTGCTTTCTAAGGTTGTGCAACATTAGCTGAAGTTAGCCTATGAGAGTTGGTTTCATTCAAAGGCCAACATTGGGCAGATTTGAAGAGTTTCATCAAGGGTTTCAGATAGATTTTCATTGCGGGAGGTGAATATTATAAGAGCTGCATTCTATAATCATTGACACATATTTCCAGGCCATACAACCTGCTGACTCTCAGCCGTACCAGCATCAAACCCTAGGCGTGTGAACTTCAAGCATGAAACGCCTTTCCTTTTTGTGCCATTTCTTCTCCATCATCGACGGCAACATCAATGGAGAGGTTTTGTAGAGTTTCTGAGGTGGGAAAGGTTATCATAGCAGCAGATCGATCTTATATCAGATTTATCCATTTTCTGCGAGCAGTCCAAAATAACGTATATATGTGTTCTTCAATCATCAGGTATGCCTTTGCTATGTAATAGACAAATAAAGATTATCTATTGAAAATAAAGTTCATTTGCAGTAGTAGTTTTCTTTTAGTAGTTTGCATATATCTTCTTAGTTCTTTTTAAACTTGGCATCATTTTTCAAAAAATACAAAAAAAAAGAAGCAAATAACCTTCAAAACACAAAGAAAAAAAAAAAAAGTATAAAACCCGAAACAAATCACACAAGTTCAGAAATCTTCATCAGAAATACGAAGTTTCAGTTTGGGGAGAACTTAGGGTTCTTACACAGGTTGACAAGGTCCTATGTCAAGTTGTCTTCTCTTTCCTCATTTGCTTGTATAGGTTCTTCCGTCAGCTAACCCATCACGATGCCATTCTACCATCGAGTGATTTCCCTAAGTTCACTTAGGCAACAGCGCCAAATGTTTACTCACTGGGATATCTTTACTGTTATACGAGAGTAAACAGATGAATATTTACTAAACATAGGACATATACAAATATTATTCAAGAACACATGGCACAAAAGAGATGGTGCATTCATTCATTAAATATGGCAGTAATTACATCACAGCATCAAGTGTCCCGACTACAAATGAAATGAGTACATAAATAGCCAACCGAGGTTGGTTGAGATACCAACTGTCGTCAACACTTCCTAACTACCCAACCATCAGACTAATTGTTGATTACATTAATCTGTGCAGAGTATTATTCTATTTTATTTTATACATACTATTGGTAGTTGGTCAGTGCTCCCCTTGAGATTCGTGACATGCACTAACTGCCTCTCGTGGATCCGTTAACTCTGGTGGTTGTATCGAGCATTAACAAGTCGATCTTTTGGTGCAACGACAACCATGGGACCAACAATTGGTATCATAGCCAAAGGTGTCAGGTTCGAATCCCCTCAGCTTGCGTTGAGGGGGAGATTGTTGGCAGTTGGTCAATGCTCCCCTCGGGATTCATGACATAGACTAACTGCCTCTCGTGGATCCGTTAACTCTGGTGCTTATATCAAGCATTAACAGGTCAATCTTTTGGTGCAATGGCAACTGTGGGGCCAACACATACTACTAGTATGGCCAACCACAACATAATTATTTATTAACAAGGCCGTCTACAAGCACTATATGGATATGATGAAACATCATTCTTAGATATGGCATTTGGAGAAAGTAAGGCACCTAAGGCCAAGGAATGGGTCCAAGAATGTCAAGATATTCTTAAGTCCCTTAAGAATAATTTACAACACGCCCAAAATCAGCAAAAGATCTATGCGGATAAGCAACAGGTGGAGCGAAGTTTTGAGATTGGCAATTTGGTTTATTTTTTCCTACAACCATATCAACAATCATCCCTAAAGAAGAGTGGCACCGAGAAGTTGAAGCCCAAATTCTACAAGCCTTATAAAGTGCTCAAACGAATAGAAGTGGCATATGAACTAGAACTTCCGAAAAGCAGAAAAATACATAATGTATTCCATGTGTCATGCCTCAAAAGGACTCTAGGACAACAAGCTACTACCTCCATGGAACTTCCACCCTTGGACGAAGAAGGCAAGTTGGTTTTGGTTGTCAATGAAGTTATAGAAAGAAGGGAGAAGAAGTTGAGAAGCAAGATCGTCAAGGAATATCTCTTCAAATGGAAGGATTTGCCCATGGAAGACTGTGCGTGGGAAAATGAACAAGTCCTCTAGCATCCAAATCTAAGGTTGCTTGTGGGCAAGCGATTCCAAGGAGGGGAGACTGTCATAAACCCATCCCTAAAGCCAATCGATCAAAGGAAGAAAATGTATAGTCCAAAGGCATCACAAGCCTAGGACATCTCATGCATTAAGTAGTACTAATAAACCTATCGCTGTACAAGAGAAGAATAAGTAGTTTGATTGAAGGAGGATTAATTTCTTAACAAGTTGTTAAGAGTAAGTTCGATTAAAGGAAGAGATATCATTACTTCAGCTGTTTGCAAGGGCTATGGATGTTGAGACACAACTTCTCAAATCATGCCCTTTCATAGCATATTAAAAGAGGATCAGGGGTTCATCACAAGGCATGGAGAATTGTTCTTATATTTATTTACTTCAGACTGAAGGCGCTCAAGAGAGCCATAACATAGCTGAGTAAAGGTGGTATTTACCCACCCATCTACAAGGCTAAGACACATGAATAGAGATCAAACCAAGCATAGACAGCATCAAGTAATACCGCAGAAGAATAAGGATTTAATCAGAAACGGCGATCAGACAGAGGTATAGCCTCTTCACTTACAAACACATGATCTTAAAGCCATAATTGAGGAACAGCGATTACATCTATTTGTCAATCTTTCATTCTAGAACTAATAATCAAATCAGACTTCATTATTTCAGACAGATCTTCAGTATTCATATCTAATTTCTTCTATTAATCCATATAAATGTTCAATAATCAAGATTATTGTTAATCAGTCAAATTAGAGATACTCTTTAAGTCAATCAAAGGTGCATAGTAGAGATCTATATCCAGTTATACAATCCTTTAAATTTATTGATTCTTTGGCATATTTGGTGACCTAATCTATAAGTTTAAAGGAAGAAATTAAAGTGACCCTGCAAAGGACATTACATAAGGTTAGGTTTTGACCAAAACTTTTTTGAACCATCAGTGATTGTGTAAAACACAAAGCTGGATTTTCTGAATTCATGTCCGAGACTGAACATTTTTCAAACCATTAAAGATTGGGTAAAACAAAGCCGAATTGTCTGTGTGTGTGTTCCTTTGGTGCCTATTCCCTGGCCTCATAAATGGGTTGCAGGTCCCATGGAGGTAGCAAATCTGGGGGAAGATCTATGTCTGGATTCCTTTGGCTTGTGACCAAACCATTATGATGACCACAGACTTTCTCTATGTTGTGCAGGAGAGCCCAACAAGTGTCAGTAAACCCCAACCCTAGTGCAGAAAACTAGTAGTATCAGTGTCATGAAATAAAATCAAATTAAGCTTAAAACTAAATATATGCTTGAAGAAATGAATATATTAAACAAAGATTATGCCTTCAAATAAAAATGTTAGCCTATTTTGGAGATTTCATGGTTACCTATTTTATGGGCATTATAATATATATGTACGTAGGTACGTATGTGTGTATGTATCTGTGTATATTATATATATGTGATCATTTATATGTATATCTAAATATATAGATGGATAGATAGATAAATAGATAAAGTAATCAACAATTACTAGTAAGTAGACCCTATACCCATGTATACAATGCAACCATTCCCAACACGAGTAAAATTGATGAGCTGCTCCAGCACATCAATATATATCCAAAAGAACAGAAGAGTTCATACCTATTAAAACCAACTGTACTTCACTATTCATGATATCCTTTGAGAATCTATGCACAAGAGAGAAATAATGCAAAATTGTCTCATAAGGAACCTAGTCTACCTTCTAGCGTTCAAAATTTTCTCTCTATCCAATATGAGAGATGCATGTCAATAAAATTGACATTAAGAATGGAAAAAGTGTAGACAAACACCATGATCTAATAGTTATTTGGTCAAATATATTATCAATCTTATCAAGAGTATGGCATGTCAAAACCAAGAGACCAAAACATCAGAATAAAACAAGCTCATTAAGAAGTACACAAACAGGATTACGTGAAAAATGGCATTTCCCATTTCAAAACTATCAAAAGGTAACTTAGGGTAATAACTTAAACTTGAAGATTAAGCTTTTATAGAATTTGTCTTCTTGGTGGAAAGTTTGTTCTTTGGCAAATAATTATCTGTAGTATTATAAGTGTGGGGAGAGAATAAGAAGAGAATAGATTTTGCAAATCTAAGGTAGCCTGCTTACTTACCACCAGTTCACCTGACAACAAAATGCCAATTCCATGACGATCTTTAACTACTTCATACATTGAAGCCAATGCCGAAAAAATAGTAATAGAACCAGTAAGGGCCAAGAATAATCTGAACCGCCTGCTTGTGGACTGAAGACATTTTATTATTCCAGTATACTTGCTGTAATAAAATTCAGGATCATAGGCTTGTAGTAGGTTCTCCTTGAATAGTTTCATTTTCAGCTCCTTTATTTGCAAATATGTAGAGTCAAGTAACACAGCAATACATTATACTTTCATCATAAAATTTCATTTGATTTTATTAGATGCAACTCTACCTATGCACCATCTAAAATTTTAATGTGTTCAGAAGTAATATGAATAAAAGTGCACTGGAAATATATTTAAAATGACATCAATAAAACATATGGAATCAAACTTATCTTCAACAAGTAGCAGCTTACTTGTAGATAGCAGACTTTCCAAAACAAGATACAGGCATACAAAAATGTTGTTGTTTGGAACACCCATGATATGCCCACTGACACACTAATGATCACAATATTTGCCGTTCTATTATTCAAATGAGGTAAAGATGCAAGGGGAACATCAATGTAAAACCAGCATTTCTGAAGAATGTAAAGAATGAGAGCAGGTGTGAAGAGCTTTGCTAGTTTAGTTGGCCCCCGCTGTGGAAAAAAAAGATGCACTCTGTGAGATCATTGAGAAATCAACCAATTACAAAAAGATGCACTATACATCATATCATATATTTAAATGTTTAAAAACCACAATATATGAAGTTGCAATAAAATTGAAACATAGAAGTACACCATACAATTCCCTAAAGGAACAGGTCAACTATAACATGAACATGATTATATGAAAAAGTATTACCTGAATAAATTTATTGTATTCCTCACATATATGTGCTGTTTCTTCTACTGCCATAACAAGGTTTAGAATTCCTTGAATTCCATATTTTCGTGTGGTTTGGCTCAAAAATATAAAGGATACAGAAGATATAAGAATTCCAATCACCACCACAAAAGGCTGAAATACAAGCTGTGTGCATGCCAAAGGAACATTCAGATTAAATACTGTTTTTACAGAGCTGACTCTTCAATATGTTAATCATTCTCAAACAATTCTATTGGGAATAGATGCATTTAAAGGACATCCATGAATAATGATATTTAAAATTGAATATTAGTATAATATATATTAAAAAAAAAAATTGTTAAATATGAAAAAATGATACAATTGCCAATAAACAAAATATTTAAATGCCTCATAATTTGCAAAAAAAAAAGACTCATAAATTCATAATTCAATTACTTGCCAGATGTCAATACACTGAAAATTACAATCAATATTCAATAATCTTCATGTGGTCTTCATCCAAAAGAACATCAAGTCAACGGTGATTCAATTCATTTAATCCTGGCGACACAGTAATATCCTTCCCTGAAAGCCATATCATCCTAGATGTTGCATCTAATAAAATTTTGAAATAACATACCTAATTTTACCTTGCCAAATCTTTCGGTTTGGGAGACTTAGGTGTGGCAGGCATTGGTCAAACGGCTTTTGCTAATCTGCTGTTGTAGGTTCTAATAGGCCAAGTTTGTACTCTCCTGCGATGATTATTTTGCATATAGATTCCATGAAGGAATTTCCTCTGCAGCCACTGGAAGCACGTACAGAGTAATTTTAGGTTTATATCTTCCCAGGCATAGGCATTTTGTCAAACATTTCCCATGCTACTGTTCTGAGCGTATGAGCTATTGTTTTAAACAGTTTGATATTCACTTTGCTGCTCTAGACTTAATTTTCAGTTGTAATCTGAAGAAGATAGATTTTAATTGCAATTCTCACACATTTCAAGCATAGGAAAGTAATATTGCCAATAATATTTATTAATTCAACAATATTACCCACTTGAGCAAATTACATAATAAACAGCAGTAACAAGTATATTAATGATATAAAACTAATTCTCAATGCAGATCTTTATGGAAAGGACGGGCTGGTTCGCTAAATAGTGACTTAAGTTCATCATACCCTAAAACCCAAGTACTTAATTAACTGACTGAATTCAAGTGGCATCCTTCATCGCGGCCGTAGCAACTAGAAAGTATGAAAATTCTTGCAAAATTCCTCTGGTTTGATTTTCCAACCTACCACATTCTCCTTGGTATATTCTAATTTTTAATGGCTGAGTTGGAGGTTGCGACTCATATTAAATGGTTAGCAAAGCATAGAAGGCTGTGATAGGAATATACCAGCCTCAATAAATCTATAAATCGACTTCCCTTCCAATACTTGTGGCTCCCACCATATGCATGTTGCTCATTTAAATGCATGAGATTCATCCTTGGCATGACAACTATGAGTCTTAAAACTTTGGCAGCTATTTCCTTCGACTTCCTTCATGAAAATTTATGGTGGCATATGGAGAAATAGTTGAACAGACTTGCATCGTACTTTTAATATTTCTAACTATTCAAAGTCTCCACGTCGCCTTCATTTGGGCTTCAAAATGGTACGGCAGCTCTTCCTAGAAAAAAGTGTGATTACTTCATAGAGGCGGATAGAAGATAGTGGCTGCACTAGGGGTAAAAGCCACGACTCTTTGGATAATAAAACAACTCCAAAAATAAATGCTACTGCTGATGAAAACAACTAGGAGTGTATGTGTCGTATATCTGCAAACATAAAATAACTATCACCTAAAATCCTACTCAATCAATACTTTGAAATAGTATGGCTGTATTTCCCAAGTACCATATAAATATATCAATTCACTTTTCCCACATTTTGTAACTCATATTTTCTGAAATTTGTCTCGTAACGGGACTACGCACATTTCAACTCTACAATAAAGCACAATGTGAAACCTATAATGAATTCATAAACCGATTTTGGTTTCATCACTGTAATGGAAGCCGAATTTACGCCCTGCTTGATTCCCCATTTATCCCCTAACTTAAATGGAAATCAGTGCAATTCCCACACTCGCTACCTTTTCTCCATCCCATTTGGCTGTTTTGGTGTCCTGGAGGAGATCGCCCAACCGGGGATGCCTTACGCATAAACTTAGACTGATCCATGCTTCGATATGCTATGTGGGCGATCCTGCCCTTCTTCTGTTGTCCTATGGTTCTACCTGGAGATGTATGTGGGGCATTCGTTCTCCATTGGACACCAAATTAGCGTTCCCTGCTACCTTGACGTGAAAAAGCGGGTCTTTTGCACTCCCGCACCATTTCAAATGAAATATGCTATTAATTTTTCAATGGATTTCGCACACCAACCGGCAATAGTTCTTTGGATTAGTGGCATCCAAAGCCCCAGACTTGAAATGAGAAACTACTCGCGTCAAGAATGTACTCAAAAGATCCCAGAGTGCTATTTTATGGTGTTGAATTTTGAATTTAAAAGCGATGGCCGGGATAACCAATACACTTAAGAAGAACGATAGCTTGATTGGCGGATAATGAAGAACATTTCCACACTACCACCAAACAGTGGGGGGAAAAGATTACATTTAAAAACAATTCATCCGCTGCGGCGGGCATCCACAACACTGTGGGGATTCTCCACTATGAAAGTGGGTATATGAATGTTACAAAACAAATTATCCACACTGGCGGTAAACCATCCAGGGGTAATTTAATGAGAATTTAATCAAGTAATTGCAGCAATAATAATGGGTTAGATTAGTACTACTAATCAGAACCTTACAATTCAAAGACTGCAAAAACATGAATTACAATGATAGAGAAATGAGATAAGAAGATAAGAATGAATTCCAATAATGTTCTTTGCTTTCCAATGACACAAATATGATTAAAACTGAAAACTTATAAATCTGATGTAAAATTCTGTATTCTGGAAATTCATATCAGCAAACTGAAAATTAGTAAAATACTCATAACTCACTCATTTTGCCTCCAAATTGACTGAAACTGAATGCAATGGATTCCTAGAAGGTAGGCAACCAAACCAAGAGGAAGAAACAGCAGAAAATCACGTCCTTTATTTTCTGACACAATTCCCAATGCAAACTGAAGTTGTACAGCCTTGAGAAGGGCGATTTTAGCTTTAAAAATTGTAGACTTCAAATTAAAATCCAAAACTTGGAGAAAAGGGGCGCCTTTGCCAGAAAAATACAATGCAAAGATGCCAAGTCAAATTAGTTTTGCTTCCAGAGCTGTATGATTTAATTGTAGAGACATCAACCCAACTTCAAAATGGAAGGTTCTTCCAAACTTCGGCTATAAGCACAAATCTGCTAGTGCGGATTGAGAGCGTAGGTGCCAACTAGGTGTTGTCTTTCCAAATACGAAATTGGATAATTAGCTGGGAGGTAGACGTCATGAAGCAATATATCCAATTGTCATTTGGTGACATAACTGTATAATAATTTTCTGGATACCCAGTAACGGGACAAATTACCTTCCATTTTGCCAGAGTGAGGGCTTTCTTCCAGTCCCTCAAGAAAAGCCAACTGATACGAGGACTCTTTGGGAATTTCCAAAACCATTCAGCTTCTCAAAGAGGCGTCCACTTTACAAGGCAATATAAAATCTTTATTTTAAAATAATAACTCCTTCAAAAAGGCGTCCACTTTATTTCCCAAGGCATAAAAAGACTTTTAAATATTAAATTTATCCTCCATGATGACGTCCCCCTTCATGACCACCTTTTAAGAACAACTTAAAGTTAATGAACTAGGCCAAGGGGTCAACTTGAAATTAAAACATTAATGCCTTGAAATATATTATTTCACCAAATAATGCTTTTTAAAGCCAAAATCAAACCCAAGCAACTGCTCCAACTGAAAATGACTTAATGAAGGCTGACAACTGAACCACTGCCAAAATTAGTATTTACTAAAAATAGTAAATACCTAAATGCCACAAAATCTCATGAAGCGAGCCTGTTCCTTACGATCCAATACCGGTTTCAGTAGATATGGTCAGAAGAAGCGTATGGCCAGATGGGGACGTACGTAGATACTTCAATTCTTCATTCATTCATACTTCTTGACTCTTAGCTTCATTCCCTTCACCCTCTCAACTCCATTCTTACACTTTCAAGCTTCTACATCACTCTTTTGTGGCTGCAAGCTGCTTGTTCTTGACTCCTACACTCCATTTGTTGGAACAATGTTGTTGTTGGAGGACTTGCAAGCTCTCTCCTCCCACTACTTACCTTGAGCACTTGTAGCTGTGGAGGTGCTATTGTCCTTTACTATTGCTCTTTTCATCACTTTGTGTATTTGCATAGCATACTTGTTGTTGGTGATTTCTCTATAATAAGCCAAATACACTTCATATGACAATTGGAGCTCAACTAAAAAAAATTCAAGACTTAAATCTGCAGCAGATATCCATATAGCATGACTAATAACAGATTTATTAGTTACAGTGCACAACCCCAAACACAAATCTGACCCAAGCATGGCATGAACACAATCGCACAACTACTACCAGAATATAAGACGCCGCTCACTCTTCCCAAATATTATTCTGAACAGTGAATTACATAGAACACAACAGCAATTGCAAATGGTATTCAAATCATGAAAAATATCCAGATAGCCATAAACAGTATCAACTATTCAGATTTCAGCAAATTACAAACACAGTCGACTATGGAGCTCGATCCGGCAATACACAAAAGCACATTTGCAAACAAAATAGATCACCCTGTGGAATCGCGTTGCCGATGCCGAAGAGCCAATGGTTGAGTTCCTGATTGATGAGCCAACAAGTTGCGATCGGCACTTGCGTTGATGTAAAGACCCTTGCAAATTTTGTTCTAAATTTTCAGTTTTGAGTTGGAATTTCGTCAAACAGTTGTCTCGCAACCTCCTTTCAGCTACTAAATGATTTCACTTTTGGCTTTTTCTCATATAATGATAAAGTATGCATAAAAGACTCTAACTAAAGTATGCCAATGATTGGAAATGAAAGTGGAATATGAGATGCAAGATAATTTTTGTTTTTTCAAAACTTTATAATGACTGAAATGTAAATGCAGTTGTCATGACTTATAATAAGCTATTACAGTCAAGAGACATTTTCACAAACATATATCATGCGAACTTCCAATCTCCAATATGTATTGAACTGCAATCTTGAAACTCAAACTATTACAATGCTTTGCCAATGACACTCAACTGTTATTGCCTCTAACATGGGACGATTTACAATATAGCAATGACAATGCAAACTCATTTTATGACAGCGAGACAAACATTGTTAGACCTAAATATCTTAGAATACAAAATGCAAACTACAATTATGACGAGACTATATAGACAGCGATACAATGATTTATAAATGCAAACCCAAATGCAAGATTTATGCAATGCAAATAAGATGATAAATCACCCAACCTGATGGACGCCCAGCCAATGAAAATGCAATGATTGAAGGATGCTAGCAGCCACGATTTCCTCTTCACAATGACGTCTCTTCCCAACAAGAGGTCGTCCCTCTCCAAGATGCTGAAAACAAATGAAAACATCCAAAATCGAATTGCTTTTGATGCCCAAAAGGTTGCGCCCTTGTTGCTTGAGGAACCACGATTTTCCCAACAAGTAATAATCAGCTACCAATGATAAATCGATATGCAAAGATACTGAAAATGATTCTCCAAAATATCCAATGCTTCCTTCACAAAATTGAACTCCTTTGTGCTTCTCCAAATTTGGTCAAAGACCATTAAATTTGCAAAAATCGCTCCTGTAGGAAACCTAATGTGATTTCCTCCACAAACCTCCAACTAGGGTTGGTCTTTCACAACCGAAACCGGTATCCTAGAGTCTTCAAACCCTCAGACAAGCGAGCATTCAAGCTCTCACCAAACTAGTATGAAAAGTAGAATCCAAGACATACTCAAATGGCTAGCTCAAAGCTCCTTATAAAGAACTTTTTGATATTCTAGAACTATGTAATGTCCCTAACCAAATCTGACCTTGTTTTCCAACTTTCAAGCCTTGGACATTTCGTCAAACACTTGCCCTCCAACCTTCTAACTTGCTGTTTTTTTTTATCTGGTTTGTATTTTTGCTCGTGTTTGATGTTGGCATGAACTGAAAAGACTTTAGGTAGTAATCGAAAGATTGAATTGAAAGAAGGATGCAATGAAACAACTACTAATAATCTTTTAATGAAGATAAGTGACTGCAGATGCATGGAAAATATACCTACAGCTCATGTACATTTTGACAAACACTTGCATACTAACACAGAACTATAATAATACATCTACAGCCAAAGGCATTAAGTCAAACACTTGTCATGCAATTTCCAGAACTTATTATATTGTTGTTGTAACTGATTACAACTTATATGATATGTAGTATCAACATTCCAATACCAAATACAATGATATAAGGATCACTCCAATCCTCATTCCTTGACTTCGATTCAATGCAGACTCAAGTATATTTAGCAAATGCTTTGTAATTCAATCTAAATGCATACTATATCTGCCTGTAGAAAACAACGATTTCTACAATTGAAAAGTAGCATCTAAAGAACCTGTTATGCAATTAAAAGAGAAACTTGGATAGTCATCATGTTGGAATGAAGTGCTTATTTCCCCCAGGCTTGAAGACATTACACACAAGCAGTTCGAGTCACTCCCACATGCCACGTCCCAGTCACAGCGGTTGGTTTCACTTGAATTTGTCTGTCTCCTTATACGAATGGCTACTTAACTCATGCCATGACTTGTTACTTCCTTATGCGATGGTCTCCATGTATTAGCCACGTCTTAACATTTCTAAGCTAGCACCTCCCGAAACCTCTTCCTTTGTCTCTTCTGCCAAATGTCTGGATGCATCCCTTTTAAGAAAGCTCGATATCCCTCACTAATACTTGATTCCTTTTGATGTATTTTGACTTTTCTGAGTTTCTTCATAAACCACGATACATATATTTTTCTTTACCAAAAGGGACAATAGACCAATGCGTAATCTGTCTCCTTCCTTGTCTTTTGCGAGCTACACACAAATATCTCCAGGCGGCGTCCATACCTTTTGAAGTTTTCTTGTGTTATTCAAACTATCTTCAACCGGCTCCTGAATACTTCTAATTAAATATGATTTCCAGATAGAATCAATATGTCACAAATGATAAAAATCGAATCTTCCTCTAAAGCTGAAAATCGACCCACAAATTGCAAATTCGATGCTCCACACTAAAAATGTTCTGTAATTATTTCTTCCAAAATGCCATTTATTTTAACAAATCAAATTCCTCCAATATGAACAATCTCCACAAACTTGGCCAAAGGCCATTAAATTTGTAAACAATCGAATCTCAACAATGAATGCAGTAATACATCAGGTACTACAATGGAATGACGATGATAGTAATACAACAACTACTGCAACTATAAATTCTCCTCAATGATGCACAAGTAGAAACCCTGGATGGATTTCTCAACTCCAACTAAGGTTGATCTTTCACAACAGAACCTGGCACTCTAGAGTCTTCAAACCCTCGAATGATGCTAAGCATTCAAGCTTCAGCTTCTTACCACGTAGGTAATGAGAAATGTAATCAAAATCAAGTGTCTCCAAATGCTTAGCCAACAGCTTCTTAAATAGATTTCTCAATGCATTTTCAAGAAGCTTCTAGAAGAAATATTATTTTATTTCTCAAGTGACTTTATTATTTTATTTTTAAGTCACTTAAGTCAATTTCTAATAAATTAATTAAATAATAACTAATAAGTCATTCCTTTTGATATTATATTTTATTGGAATAACTTAATAAATAATTAATTTAATATACCTCCAATTCGGGGACATGATAAACTATCCTCCAAGAAGCTTCTAAAATATTATTATTTTATTCCCAAAGTGACTTTATAATTTATTATTTTATTTTAATCACTTTAATTAAATTAATTAAAAATAAAGTCATCCTTTTGATTTTAATTTATTGAGATAACTTTATAAATAATTAATTTAATTATTATTCCCTTATTTCTCCTTTAGCCCCCGGGAATAATGAAGGCTAAATGATCCTCCTGAGTAGCTGTTGAGAAGGGGACATTACAATTGAGTCTACATCCGAGTTGGTTGTTTGAATATTCGAACTCCACTCCTGTACACAGATCTAAGGACGGCAGAATCGTGTGTGTGCTAAGATAATGGGAAGGCTCTAATCGATCTCTGATAATAGATGTCAAACCGAGATGAGGGAATGGGCACCTATCACCAAGATGTGACCCCTGTCGCTCCAAGGTGATGATGACTATGCGAATGGAATTTCCGTCAATGCTGAGTCCTCAGGACTGACATCGCTCAACTCCCATAGCTTCTTTCCTATCAAATGTCACTATCGAACCAGTGTATGATCTGCGAGCATGAATATGGAGATGGCGGATTAGTGACTAAATGAAAGGAATGAGTGAACAAAGGCAAGAACTCCCAGGTAGCAACTACGTCCTACTAGGTTAGACATGCTATGCGGTCAGCAATCCTTGTCTCTATTCAATGATCCTCAAGAATGAGTAAAGACCCAATAAATAGTAACTCAGACGCCAACTAGGAGAAGTCAGCCACAGATAACAAAATTCAAATATTAGATATTGGCACCTAAACTCAAATGAGTCGGCTAGATTTCCTAATTTAAATATTATTTATTAATAATTTAACTTTATTATTTAATATTATTATATTATTATTTATTATTATATTTAATTTAAATATTGTTTAAAAACACTTTTATAGTTTTCCTCCACAGCCAGTTTGAAATTAATCGGGGACATGACATTCCCTTAGCACTATTTCCTTTATGTTTTTGCATCATTTTCCATACTCTGTTGCTATCTAGCTATTTGTGGAGGTGGAAACACCAAAGCATGGGACTGACTAAGGCAGTCCTCTATACATAGCCCCAACATTTTTTCGTCTTTGTGTGTGCAGGTGTCCTCAAGTGGAGTTGTTTGACGAATTGAATTGTAAGAAGTTTGGTATTGCTTTCTCACCCTCTGTCAATTCAATCATAGTTTAGATATAGTATTCTTCTTGTTCTATATCTTTCTGGCATTCTATCGTGGCACAAAACCTTTACAATCAGGAATTTAGTTGGTTTTTTAGTGTTTTAGTCTGTTTCTAAGACCCTTTGTCCGTACGGACACCAGTGCACATCTAAGATGCCAGCGCACCATTCTAGAGTCTGTAATCTGCACAACCGTCCTCAAGCAGTGAGTCGTCGTCTGGGTTGTGGGTTGAACCCTCGAAATCAGCTCTTCTAACTCTGCGAAGCATTCAATTTAGAAGAAGGACAACAACACCCAGATTGCTCTTCC
>VDFB02211251.1:0-22812 GCA_007258455.2 Sequoia sempervirens
TATTTAAATATTTAATTAAAAGGGGTGCATTATAAAGTAATTATTATACTTTATAATAAAGTGGAAAAATTAATATATTGATTAAGTGATCATTTAATTGAGGGGTGCCAATTATTAAATGTATTTCTCCTAAGTCAAAGCGCAATATTTAATCATTTATTTAAGTGATTATTAAAAGGAGGATTTGGGTCGAAATTTTATGAGGAGCTGTATATTCACAGTTGAAGACAAATCGAACCATTATGATATGTTATTCAAATTTGTCTTCTATTTTGCTCTGAGCATTGGAGTTTGCAAAACCTAGGGTTTCAGCAGACGATTCGATTTTGGAGAACGATACCTCTTCAGAATCTGACATACTGAGACTGTGCAATACCAGTTGAAGATTGTCTTCTCGGTGACTTCACACAGGGGTTACAGATTGAGCTTATTAATTGATTCAGGCAGGGTTTAACAGAGAATAATCATCTAGTATTTGAGGCGACTTCACAGAGTTATTTTCACAGAGTTCTGGCACCATTTCCAATAAAGCCGTACAATATTAAGAGCTGCTGCTAGGCCGTACAGTTTGGGATCAGCAAGGCCGTACTTTTTCCATCTGAGGATACGTCTTCCTCTCTGGGGTTTCCAGTTGGTTGCAATAGGGGCGCCTTCATATTCTGGAGCTTAAGGCGTGGTTTCTGGAGACTGGAGATCAACCTCTGGCTTGGGCCGTACATTTCTTTCTATCTTCTGAAGGCTGCAAATAAATCAGGTTCCATTGAAATAAATTTGTATTCTCCTTCATATGTTCATTTTAATTATTGTAAGTGCTCAGGAAACTCAATAAAGTCAAGCGCCTACCTCTTCCAAGCAATTTCCAAGCATTTTTCTTGTCTTTAGATTTATTTTGGATTTTTAGGCAATTTTAGAATAAAATCGCAGCTTCTTGTTTTTATGCAAAAAGACCTCAAAAACACAAAAAACACAAAACTTGCAAAAATCAATATTCACAGTTAGGGTTTCGGGGTTGAGGATCACCATTCTTCAGTTCATCTTCGAGAGAATTAAAGACAAGCTTCCAATCAAAATCAAATGGTGACGAAGAGTATTCCAAACAAATTTCCATTTTTTGACACAAATTGGAGAATTCAGAGAGGAAATCCAAAGGAATAACATCAATCCAGTTCATGTAGGAAAGAAGAAGAAATCAAAATCTCCAAAGGAAGCCAAGATCAAAGCTAGAAAGAAACAAGCACAAAGGACAGAGTCATCGGCAAGGAAAATATTCTAAGGCAGGAACATGGAAAAACGAACAAAGTGACCAAGGAGGATATCCAACCTACTGAAGTGGCGCCCCGACCAATTAGGTTGTTCCAAGTCAACATGTCTAGATTCAATGAACTTGACACTCCACCATGCAACAACTTTCTATTTTATTGTTGGTTCATATTTAGCAGAAGGACAAGTGTCCCTGAATGTAATTTTCTTATTGGTCGAGAATGGAGTTAGTTGTCACCAACCCTAATTAGGGTTTTATTTTAATCTCGGCTGTTGATCCTAAATCAATCATGGCCATTGAATTGTAATTGGGGAGCCTATAAATTGAGCTCCCCCCTCATTTGTAAAGTGTGAAGAAAGTGTATGAGATTGTTGTGTGTTGCTACTTCCGATAATAAAAGCTCTTATGCATGATTTGCTTTGAATCCCTTTTATTGTCAAGTGGTTTGCAAGGTTGCATAGCTTCTTCAACATTAGATTAGAATTAAGATAGAATTTAATTTGAATGTTTGTTAGATGAATGAAAGATCTGATAGTATTGATTGGTCAAACTTAGCTCATACTTTCTTTGAATAGATGATTTTTATTGAATGCGTAAAGTTAGCCTGAGCTTATGATTGTGGATGCTTAACTTCAGTTTGGATAATTATTGTTCAAGACATGAAAATTATAATCACACCCCTTGAAGATTGCACCCACTTTGTGTAGTTGTCCTTGGGAGGTGAAGCAAAGCGTGGTTATCAGTTTCACCTAATCTTTACCATCTCTTGAATTCTTAGGATTAGCATAGAATTTCTAAACCCTTATCCTTTTGCCCTTTTCTTGAAATCCCAAACAAAAAATCCCAAAAAGAAAGAGTATTTAATGCTAAATCCGTCTAAGTCCTAACTTGTGAAGAAATTTCTTAGCGTAAGTCCCTTTGTGTATTACCAGCATATCACAATGCCCATTGAGCTTATCCACACATCAAGACCTGACAAAAGAAACCTTGGAATCGCCATATGATCTTCTCACAATCTTAGCATAAACAATGATTTTGTTCAAGAGAGGATAGAGTGTCCTTGGACATTTTATTCTCTGTGTTCGGTGGATGATAAAACGTACACCAACAGATAGGTCAGTAGGTTTCAACCTCATAGGCAATGCTCACTCTACCAAGCAAGTATTGATGCACATTTTGGACAAACTTGAATGGCATTAATGATTTTTATAAATTGAATTCTCATGCCCAAGTAAAAAAAATTGATATCAGCACTCCCTTATGCCACATTTCATTGCCTACAAAGCAAGATGTATGCCTAGCTATTTGTGCGCCTTCTAGTTTCTTGATATGTCCTTGAAAAACTAGAAACATCCCATGAATGTTCAATGACATGTCATATGGGTAAGAGCCACTACGCAAACCAAATATGCATCACACAAGTTTAATTCTCTCCAAGGGATATCCGTACTAAAATTTGTAGAGTGAGCAGTTATGTACATAGCACATTACTTAAAAGCCATTTTCCATTAATAAAAAGCTTTTAAACTAGTGGTGCTGGTGCAGACTTAAAAGATTTTTTGTTTTAAAGAACTTCATCATATTAGAATTAGATAGAAATCAAAGTGTACATATTTGACTATGCCAAGCTTGAAAGCTATTAGTCCAAGCCTGGGCAATATAGAGAAAACGATACATATTACAATTCATTGGGACAAATCAGAATCCAGAATCTTTCTCAGATCCTCTTGAAGTTGGTTGACCACCATTGAGGGGGCAAACCATAACAAATAAGGTTGGAGTTGTCAAGAGCCCAATTGGCTAGCCCATCTGCTACTTTATTGCATTTTCTGGGAACATGGCTGAATTGAACCTCCCTGAACAGGTCCTGCAAGCTTTGAATCTTCCCCAACTCTCTTGCCATTTGCCAATTTTTGCTATGGAATCCCTTAGAATCAAATAACAAGTTGATGATTAACTTTGAATCCAATTCAATCTGGAATTTTTTCCAACCAAATTTGATTGCCTCTTGCATCCCTTTATAAACAGGTTCAATCTCCACTAAATTATTGGTTATATGTCCCAATTTTTCAGCAAAGAAGAAGGCTACAGATTTATCTAAATATATACCAATGCCTCCCCCATACTAAACTGACCAAGATTGCTCCTTGAGGCGCCATCTGTGTTCAACTTACTGTACCCAAAAGGAGGAGTTGTAAGGTCTATCCAATTGATTTTTATTTTAAGGTTGAAAGGTAGGCATTGTTGAAGTCCTGGGTTGCAAAGAGAGTTGTTCACATAAATGCTCCCATTCTGGAGTGAGAATTTGAGGTAGACAAATATTATGCTTGATAGATTCAGCTATATTCATTTTGATCTTCTCCCAGACATAGTTGATATCCTTGTTATCGTATTAGAAAATTATGTTGTCTCTCCTTCCGAAATGTTCCAGAGCATAAGGGTGATGCTAGACCACATCGTTGGGAGGAGGTTCTAACCCTTAGGCAAATGACACTGCCATTCGCTAATCAATTGTTCAAAAGACTGAATGTTGGCCCATGGAAGATTAAACACTTTGGACATAAACTGCCCTAAGGAGAGCACCTATGTGCATTGGAAAAGAAGGTGTATGATGGTTTAGTGTCCAAACACAAAACACAATGAAAGGGGCCATAAAAGCCATGTTTCATGAGCCTATCCCTAGTTAAGACTCTTCCCTTTAACACCAATCACACAAAGAAGCTCACCTTGGGCCATGTAGCAGGCTGCCATATGAATTTGAAAATATCCTTCAACAGATGGCAAGTATTCTTGCTTAGAGCAGCGTAGCCTAAAGAGACTGCATATCCACCTATAGGGTTGTTTCCCCAAGCTAGGGAGTTAGATATCGGGGAAGTTGATAGAGGACGATCCCAAAGAATTTTATTTGGTTGAGATTGTTGTGTTTCACCCACTTGGATTGGCCATCCTAGAGAGGGAATCCAACATTGCCCTATCTCCTAGGGATGAGTAGTGGGTTGACAAGAGAGAGCAACTTTGATCCATCCCATTTCATGCAAAGCATCCATGGTAGTCTCTAACTCTAGGAACTGAGAAGTGATAGGTGGATGCCCATCCCAAGAATCTATCCAAAAGTTAGCACCCTGACCATTATGGATGACCAAAACATATTTTTTTCTGTAAGACCTTCCCCCACTTTGAGAACAGATAGAATGGGTGATCCCTTGGAGGGAAGAGACAACCTAATGATACTCTTAGGGGTGTTATTCTCCACATACTTGGCTCAAATATTATTCTCCGACAGCTCAAATGGAGCCATAAGCATTCTCTAGTACTATTACCAATCTCCTACTTAGGTTGACAAAGAATTTCCAAATTAACAAGGGGCCACTTTCTTTTTTCTTGCAACCCACTCCACATGAATTTCTGACAAAGGGAATCTAGTTGTTTCAAAGTTGTACCTGGAATATTCAAGATAGAGGAAACATATACAAGCAAGGCTTGAAGGACTGCCTCAACCATGTCATTTGTCCTCTTGAAGGAAGCCATTTACTAGTCCACTTCTGCAATTTCATCTCAGATTTGCTTATAATCCAATGCCAATCTCTGATTTGTTTAGCTAAAGAGGGACCCCCAGATATTGAAGCAGAAGAGATACTCTACCAAAGTGGAAGATGTTAAAAATCTGATCCTCCTGTCTACTAGATCAGTGAAAGAAAATAATGCTATATTTGGCACGATTAACCAATTGACTAGTGTAAGAGTTGGTATAGAATAACTCTACACCATGCAAGATTTGACTGCAGATTATAGCCACCCAGGATCTAGGCACTTCATGAAAGCACGAGAGATCAATATGCAATGCTCAAGATTGCAATGGAATTGATTATCCAAGAATATATCTTACAATATGATTTACACGAGACCACCTGGTTATAAAGCCAAGGTGAGACATAGGATTAAACAGGATAATGACAAGTGTCTTAATCCTATGTCATGTGACAACATATCACAACTACCTAGGACACGTGTTAAAGTCAAAAGATAAAGATCTAATTACAACTAACACCTTCTAGAAAGATTCCTTCCTAGGACCTAAGTAAACATGTAAATAAGTCCCCTAAGTCCCCTAGTAATGAATTAACTAGGCACAAGACTTTATTTACACCAACACCCCCCCTTAAGTGCAACTTACGGAGTAGCAGATTATTATGTAAATGACACAAAGATGGGTCCCGGCTACGAGACCATGTTAGGTACCCATGTACAAATGCAAATGCAATCTCTCACAAACAAAGAAAAGGAGAAAACCCCATGCGAAGAAAAAGTCCCCCCCATAAGAGAGAGAAGAACCATGCAGCCCCCCCTCAATGTTGAGTCTCCTACAATGATGGTAGAAGTTCTACATTGAATGTAGAAGATGATCCAAAAGCGTTGAACAACATTCCTCCCCTTAGGAAGAAACAAAACCAAGATAGTATGAAGGATGTCTTCCCATTCCGAAAGGAAGATGCAGGAAGAAGGATGATGTGTGTTGTCTCTAATGAATCCTCAAGTGTGTCCATGTCGATGCTGAAAGTTGTCGCACTCCAAACAGGCATTCTAGGCCACACTGTTGAAGAAGACAATCCAGAATCTCCTAGAAATGATTGTTGAAGACAATCCAAAGACAAAGATACCTCCTTTGAAGAAAAAGAAGCCTCCTCCAAATGTTGTCCAAAAGAATCCACAATCATATCAAACTGCAAAGAGTGATCATGTAGAGAATGAACAAGAGGATTAAGGTGTTCCTCTGAAGCAACTAAGAAGGATGTAATCAAAGAAGATGAATGCTTATCAATGATGTCTCCCAAATCTGAAATGTGGGACTCACAGAGGCAAGCCTTGTGTCGAGTCTCTAGAAGCGATTGGTAGACACAATCAAAGCCAGTTCCTCCTTTGAAGACAAAGAAGCCTACTCCAAATGTTGTCCAAAAGAATCCACAATCATATCAAACTGCAAAGAATGATCATGTAGAGAATGAACAAGAGGATCAGAGTGTTCCCTCACAACAACTGAAGAAGGATCATCTCCATCAAAGAGAAGATGAATGCTATCAATGATGTCTCCCAAATCTGAAATGTGGGACTGACAAAACAAACCAGCAATGTCTGTCAAGTACTTATCCCAAGTAGCCATCTCTGGAAGACAATGTATGTCCTGTTGCATCGAATCACAAGGAACCAAAACTGTGGAATCACAAGCATCCTCAGGTACAAGGGTAGATGAAGGAGATGGAATATCAACATCTATCACAAGATCCTCAGAAGATGAAACAATACCGAGATTCAAATGACCATACCGAATCTCCTCAAAAGTGTCCACACAAGATGCCTCAATGTGAACATCTGTTGAGTCATCAAGAGCAAAATGTGAGAAGGTGTAGACTCAAGATTGGTGATCAACCTCCCCAATTGCAACTATATTATGACAAAATCCTGGATTATGACAAAATCTGGTGTGAACTCAACACTCTTGCCTGCTCCACCATGTGTGATCTAATATATAGAAAGGATATTGGTTGATAATGAAGGCACACAAAGAACATTATTAAATGCTCTGTCATCCATTTCAATGGATCCCTTCCCACAAACACGCATATATGTGTTGTTCGCCATCAAGATGTGTGGTGATGAACAAGTCTCAAATGAAAAGAACATACTGATGAAGCCATGTGATGTGAGGCTCCTAAATCAAGTATCCACCTCTCTGACTCAGAATCTGCAACTGCAACAAGTGCTTGCCCCTTATGTTTATCAGACTTTGATGAAGAAGAAGATGAACCCTTTAATGATGAAGGCGAATTGATTTGAGCCTTTTTAAGAAGATGCTTCAACTCATCAATTTGTTTTGAATAGCATTGATGTTCATCATGCCTTGATTTCTTGCAATATGCACAAGTAGGCTTCTCCTTCTTAGATGATTCCCCTTTAGAGGGAGAGGATTCAGATTCTTTATGTGGCTTGTTCTTTTTCTTCTTTTGCTTCTTATCAAGATTCCTTGATTCTTTCTATACCTTAGACTCACTAGCCAACAATGCTTGTGACTTGGAAGACTTGATTAGACCATAGTTGCCGCAAGACTGGTACTGGTACTAGTACGAGAGACCGGTACCGATACCAGTACCAGTACCGGTACGACATTTTTTTGAAAATAGGAGATGGGGGTACTTGGAGATGCCATTTTTTTTTAAATATAAAAATTAATAATATATAGAAAATTTGAAAATATGATGACATTGAACTTTCAAAACAATAGCAGTAGTAAAGTTTAAGAATGAACATTAACTTTAAATACACAAAATTCAAATCCAAATGTCATTGTCACATTGTGTCAAAGAATCAAAGAGTTCATGCTTCAAATTTCATAATCATAGTTCAGTGGTTCACATTTGACATTACATATTCAATTACATATTGAAATTCAAAAATAGTGATAGTTTGATTGGCTGATATGCAAACAAAAAACAAAAATCAGAAATCTATCTGATATCTCATATCATCTACACCACATCATCCATGTCAAGGTCCTTAGCTATGATTCTCTCCAAATACTCATCACTCTCTAACTCAAGTTCCTCTACTGGTGGTTGAATTGGGGGTAAATCAGTAAGGCCATCTGCTTCAACCACTTCATCCACTATGGCTGCAACATCTTCATCAAGTGAAATTTGGTCCCATTTTGCTGAAGGACCCTCCTTGTATGCAGGATCTACATGAGAGAGAAGGCGAAGTGAGCTATGAATGTACACCAGGTTCTCTGCTTTCTTTGACCCCAATCGGTTCCTCTTTAGTGAATGAATAAACCATAAGTACTCCAATTTCTCTCACAAGATGAAGAGCTAGCTTCTTGTGAGAGTAATCTTATTGCAAATGATTGCAATTCAGGTGTTTCACCTCCATGGTTCCACCACCACTCTATAGGGTCTTTCTTTGCTCGCATATCACATAAAGCTTCCACGGAATAAAAATCACCATGCCCACGTGAAAACTTATTCCATTGACTCCTCATAACTGATGCTTCCTCACCTCAGCCATATATATTTTTAATTGCAGCCCAAAACCCCTTCATTACCTCTCTATCCTCATATGGAGCCCTCTTATTGGTCTCTTGTTAATTTTGCCATTTAGGATTTAAGGCATAGGCAACACAACAACACAATGAAGAGGTGTGTTAAGTTTGTTCCATCTTCCATGTAACTTTTCTTCTATCAAAGGATATAATGAAGGATCTTTTGCATATGTTATTTTCTTAATTCTTTCACACATGGAATCTATTTCTTCCTAAATTCCCCCCAAACATGGCTTGTCTGAATCTGCAAATTTGATCACCTCACATATGGGTTGAATAAAGTCCACAACAAATTTAACATCAGCCCAAAAGCGATCATCAAGGACCATACCTCTCACCTCAACTGCATCATTTAATGTAGATTGTCTCCAAGCTACCCATGCATCACTAACCACCGTGGAACACATAGCATCTTTCACTTCACAAAGATGGCGAAGAAGAATAAAATAAGAAGCAAACCTTGTATCAGCCGGTTTGAGAAGCTCCACCTTGGCAAATTTTCGATAAATAGCTTGTGTTCGGTGATGGTTACATATGAACATTTGAATTTTTCTGCCCTTTTCTATGAGAGCTGAAACCCACTCAAACTTGCCAATATCTTTGAGTGCATTATTCAACGAATGCACACAACATGGTGTCCAAAATATATGTTTGTATTTCTTTTGCAACAACATGCCTGCTGCTTTACAAACAGGGGCAGCATCTGTAACAATTTGGACAACATGTGATGCCCCTACCTCCTCAATGCCATCACATAGCTAGTTAGAAAGAAACTCTGCATTTTTTTCTTGCCCCAAACAATCTAATGCCTTCAAAAAAATAAGGCCCTTTGTTGCATGTTACCACGATATTAAGTAGTGGACGGTTTCTAATAGCCATCCACCCATCCATCACAATGTTGCATCCTTCTAAAGCCCACGCTCTTTTCAATGGTTCAATTTGTTGCTCTAATCGAATTTCTTCTTTGTCAATTAGAGTAGTGTGAAGCTTTTCATACATAGGTGGTTTATATTCAGCTAGTGCATTGTTGATTGCTTGGACCATCTCTGTATAGAAAGGTGATCGAGCAACATTAAACGGTACTCCATTGGCATAAAAGAAGCATGCAATTGCTACATAAACTGCTTCTCAACCTTGCACATCAAATAATTTGCCAATGGGGTTTGAGCTACCAATGTGTGGCCTCTTGTGAGAACTCTTTGCTGCTACATCTCTTGAAGACACATACACCTCCGCCTCTCTAATTTGAGTTTGATTTGCAGCAGTTGCCCCAATTGCCCCTATTGTTAAAGCGTGAGAACTCATATTAGAAACTTTACCATCGACCCTTTCTTGATCCCTCACAGCCTCATATCATTCCACCTCATTTATACAAGGATCAACACCTTTTCCAGGTATGTGAAGGAAATGATCCCTCACCCTCGTGTAAGTACCTTGCCATGACATTGGGCATAATTTACATGAGATCATGGCTGTTCCACCTAAAACCTTTGGCCCCTTAACACAATCAACATACTTCCACAACAGATACAAGCCCTGTTTGCTTCGCCCACTCGACATTTTGATCCTACACAAAATAAATTAATAAAATTAATAAAATTAATTAGCACTAGCGGGCTTAACACTAGTGGATTCCTAAATTTATATCAAAGTTCAAACAAAACAAATAATGCTACAGGTGGATTCCTAAATTTATATCAAAGTTCAAACAAATGATTCAAAATCAAAATAAATAAAGCAGCAAACAAGGGTATGCAAAATGCCAAAAGAATAGAGAATGCTATAGGTTTTTTTTGAAAAGGAAGAGTAAAAGGGGACTCCCATCAAGACTCGAGCTTTGGAAAGCCGAAAGATCAAAGATCTCCATGAGAAAAAAGAAAACACTAAAAGCAAAGTGCAAACCCTAAACACTAAACAGTAAACTACCAAAAACTGTAAATAGTAAATAGTAATACTGTAATACTAAATTAATAAAATTATAAATCTAAAATTGTAAACTATTAAACAAATTAAAATAGTAAACAATAAATATAAATTTTAAAATACCTGGAACTTGGAAGAGACTGTCGTTTGAGTTCGGGCCTTGGCATAGAGATGCAAATCCCGATTTTTAGGAGTCTAGCGTCTAAGAAATGGCCTCTGGTAGTGGCGGCTCCAACAAGCAACAAGAAATCATAGGCTCTAAGCAAGAAGTTTCGGCTCCTTCCTCACAAAAATCGCAACGGTTGAGTATGTGCAACGGCTAAGTATGGATAAAAATTAAAATGCGATGAAGTGAAGTTTTAATTTTTAAGTTTTAACCAAAGTTTTAAACCTAATTTTTTAATATTTTTCATGCCAAACATGAAATCGTGACTTTGACTAGCGCGATAGTGTAAAATTTTAAGTTTTAATATTAAAAAAATTAAGTTTTCAAACGGGAGACACGATTTTGAGAGCAGTAGACCGTAGGAGACACTGGGAAACTTTTATGAAGTCTCCCCTCGCTTGGAAATGTTTCAGGAGACGGTACCAGTCTTCAATTCACGAACCAATCTCTGAGACACGTTCCTAGGGTTAGGAGACGCGTCTCCCAGCTACCCTAGATTAGACCCATATTAGTTAACTTAGCTTCCTCTTGGATTAGAAGATTTGCAAGGTCATCAAACATAGGATCAACATATGACGCTCCCATAAAAAGTCGATGGGTATGAAAGCCAAAAACAAACACTGAATACTTAGAACCAAGCTTGGATAACACATTTAGAATCAATTGTAAATCCTCTTTTATCAATGTTGCAATCCTTCAGCTATGTTCTTACTTCTTAGTTGTTTAACCTTGGAGATATAGTCTTGGATGTGGTCAAAACTTTTAGAATCAAGATTCATCAAATCATTATCAATTTGATATCCCCTAATCTTATCAGTTTTACCATACAATTTTTCAAAAGCCTCCCAAGCCTCTTTAGGTGTTTTACATGATTCAACATGAAATTGTAAATCAAACGAGACTAATGAATATATGCATCCAAGTATTTTCTTATGATCAATCTCCCATCTTGCCAATTCTTTAGCATCAATAGGTTTAGGAATGGTTTCTTTTAGATGGCCTATTAGACCCTTTCGCATGAGATAGTTTCATGTCAATTTTCTCCATGTAGCATAATTATATAGAGTTAGGAGTTCAATTTGAGATTTCCCCATTGCAAGAGCACAAACCAAGCAAAAGAAAGCAATCAACAACTGCAAGATTATCCCCCCAAATTACTCAATCAAGAAACCCCCCAAGCAAATATGATTTATTGCTGTAATAGGATGAATTTGCACCCCTCGCAAACTCCTCATTTACACCCCTCACCTTAGAAAAATTAAACCCGACGATGTTTTTCCACCTCACCCATTTGCTTTCCACCCACTTGGCAGTTGTCTCTAGTGTCAGTGGGGGAATTTTTGACGGGGATGCTAACACGACATGCGGACGTCTGTGCGGCACACTACCGTCCTGACATGATTCCTGCCTCTAGAATCTACAGAGGCATTACACTTCTCCATTGGAGACAGAGAGTAATGCCCCTGCGCCCTTGACCAACCTTGAACGGCTCTCTTGGGCTTCTATTCATCTCAAAACATCCTCTCATCCATTCAATTCGATCTTCAAGCTTCTTCACTCTCACTTCACATTTTCTACACACTCCTCGAGCATTTTCACAGCACTCTACACCATTGTTGAAGCTCCAAGGCGTTACTCTGTTGGATTTCACTCTCGTTGCGGCAACAATTACACCTTCAAGCTTGCAAGCTCGCATCTCCCTTCATGTGCTCGAGGGTACCTTGTTTGGGAGGTGATATCCATTTCATTTAGCATTTTCATTTGATTTTGTGGCATAGTGTTGATGCCATTGCTTGGTGGTGCTTTATTTACATTCTTTATCGCATTTTCTATCTCGTGGCTATTCTGGCTATTCGTGGAGGTGGGAACACCGAAACGGGGGTTTGGCTACAGCAAGCCCCAAAACAGCCCCAACATTTTTCCCCGTTCTGCTGTGTGTAGGTGATCACATTCGTGTGGAGCTTGCGGGAGGCTGGACCACTCATGAGTTGCATTTCTACCACCTTTACTCTCATCAACTTTCATTTCATAAGTTAAAGTATTCTTCTTGTTGCTTTCAGTAGTTTAGTTATTTTCGACTCTACGTTATTACTTAAACTCACATTTATCAGGTAGATTAGCTAGTCCCTTTTTAGTCTTAACCATATTCCATATTCTCTATCCATATGAACGCCAGCGCCTGATCGAGACGTTAACGCACCGCATTGTCGTCTGTGTTCTACGATGTGGTCCCCTGGTAGAGAGTTGTCGGGGTTACAATTTTGGCTTGGGAATTTTCTCTCTTGGTCCCCTAAGCCTCTCGGGTTTGCAAAAGGATAGTGACATATCAGTTGTCCTTTCCACCCTCCTAAAACATTAAACCTACCCTTAAACAATCCTTAGCAAAAGGTAGATCAGGGCAGTTGATCATTCTAGACCCTCCTGTGACCTGGGGTCCTAGCATTTAGTCCCCCTCTACTTTTTGGTGAACCTGATGTGAACCGTTCTAGTTTCGTTTAGTAGTACTGAGAGACTCCTCCCTCGTGTTCTAGGAGTGTTGTGGGTGTGAGTGTTGCAAGGCGTCTAGCCTTGCAACCCAACCTACGACCCCTAGTGGCGTAGCTGGAAGAATTCCTAAGCGTTACAAAGCAAAACCTTGAGTAGGTCACTGTCTAATTGTGAGACCCTTGGGGGCTTTTGCGAAAGTCCTATATGGTGTAAGAGATGGCTTCCTTCCTGCATCTACCCATCCCATCTGTGCAACCTGTGAGTGGATCTCCAGTTATAACATTTACTTTGTAGGATTTGTCGATGAACGCTAATAGAGAACCATCCCCTTTGTACATTCTCGCGCGTATCAACGGGAACATCATAACTAGCTTTCTCGTTGACCCTACACGCCGAGTCAATGTTATCACAGAGGAGATCATGTTAATTAACTTCTTACATAAGGATGGATATGATGAGTCTAGAAGCACCATGCATACACATGATGGGCTTTCCGTCCCTCCCATCAATTCTATCACCTTGTCAATCATGGTTGGGCCTAGGACTGTGAATGCACTCTTTGACATTATCCCGAGGTCTAAATTGTTCAAAGTGAAACTAGGCATTTCCTAGCTAGTTTCCATAAATGCAGTTCCCTCAGTAATCCATAAGTGCTTGAAGTTCTCGCATGAGGGCTTTATGCATGTAGTCCACGACACCGGTTGCAAACCGATGATTGCGCGTGGGGGCTACTCACTTGACCACTTCTGGCCTGCCCCTATTGGTCCACTCCCTCCCAGGACGGACCTATTGTATCGAACTTATGTGAAATACAAGAATGGGGGCATAACGCCAAAGGTGACCTACCCTCCTCCATATGCCATCTCAATTAAAGCTTTTCCATGATAGCGTAGCATAAGGCTGCCTCCACCACTCAAACAAGGGAGGAGAAGTTCGCTCAGGCATCTTCTTCCTCCGTCGTTCCACTTGTTGCTTCTTCTCGCCCTACTATGGCGCCATCGACTTCTACCCCTATGTGTCTCTTAGGGAGTCTGATGGTGCCTACTTGACCGAAGGCCAAGCATCAGACATTTTAACTTCTTGTCTTACCCATGGTGCCTTGACTCGTTCTATATGATAAGAGGAAGGTCCCCCATTGCAACATCTTCTGCATCTTGGCCTCCTACTGCTCCTACCTCTGAAGTAGTGAATGGGAAGAGGCCCGCCATTGAGGCGCTCAAGCCTGCTCCCCCCACTGTTGTTGCATCCACCTCTCCATCTCTCCCTCCTGTCTATGTCCAAGAGTCACTCCCCCACCAAAAACAGTTGTGATGGATACTATAATGGTTGAACAAGAGTCTTCCGTCTCTTCTCAGGTTGCAGCCTCTAGCTCCTAGAGTTGTAGAAACCGCCTTGCTCGTGAGCGCAAGTATCGGAGGAAGGCTTTGGCAACTGAGCAGGCCACCTTGCAAAAGAAGGAAGGGGACCCAACAGCTCTCGCTTCAACGACTTCTGTTGTCTCCTCGCTTCCACCCCTTTTGCTTCAGTTCCCTATATCAGCATATTTGTAGTACTTCCCCCTTCTTCCATGAGTCAACATCATTATCACATTTAGGAAATGGGAGCAATGAAGATGTGCGTAATGATGATCACCATGCATAAATCCAACCAAAGAAAATTAGGGAGTTGCAGAGCCTCCACATATGGTATTGGAACAACTTATGCAACATAATCTCATTATCTTACTTCCAATTAAGGCAATGTCTATACTTTAGTGCTTATCATTGCACACATGGACATTATATAGATAGATGCATTGCATTCAAACATCTTGTTCAAGATCTCATAGATAAAGGGGAGAAGAACATTACTCATGAACTCACAACCCCCTCACTTGATGTGGTTGACAACATGAAAGAAAATGATGTGCATCTACCATCAAGTGATTGGTCTTAAATCACCTCAAGCTAGCATTACACATGAAATAAAAGCAAAACAAACAAATGTGCAGCCAATTACTTATCAACAAGAGACGCATGAAATTAAAAAAAAATCAAAAATCAAGCAAGGAAGAAGAAACACAAGGCCATCAAGACAAGCTTGATGATTTCTTTTGGGACAACAATGATGTATTGGATGAAGATAATCATGATCAATTGAAGAAAAAGGCTGAACCTCCTAGATTTGTTGCATGACATACAAGCATTACTATAGCATATAAACATATATACCTATTGTTATGTTTTCCTTTTTGCCTTCACTTTTTGGCCTTTCGTGTCCACCTTGTTTTGTGTGTTATTCACACCCATTTCACCTTCTATATTTGGTTTCATACTTCTTCTCCCCACTTGGGGAGCATGTTTGGTTCACCATCTTCCTTTGCTATTCGCATACTCTTTATGCCTATATTTTACTTGCTTTTTCCTTTTACCACTTTGCTTTCTTATGTTACCTTCATGCTTATGACATCCTACTTATGCTTGTTTACATACATGACACTTTCCTTAGTCTTTGACCACTGCCTACGAGCTATTGATCTCATATTGTTATATCTTGCTTTTTCAAGCCTACATTGCTACTTACACTCTTTTTTGAGTTATTATCAAGCCTATCTTGTGATACCATGCTTCTAGAGCTTACATGTTGATCTTAAATTGCCATATCATTAGAGTTACCTTTACTTTGGGGGCATCATGTCTTACATTGTTATAGAGTGAACTTCCATTGCCACATATTTACATTGAGAGGCAGCATGCCTTCCTTTTATGTTATGAAATAATTTGCACAATAGAAGATATAATATGAAATATGCTGCAAATACTTGATAATAATATCAATATGCCACTTCAAGGGGAATACCTCCTAATCCACTTCGAGGGGAATACCTCCAATAGTCTTCACCAAGAACTCAATACTCAACATGATGATAATAACTAACGTTTAACTCCTATATATACCATACTTATGCCAAGGATATCACCCAAGCCGACTTAGATAACAACATATAGGCCCTAGGCCAACCTAAATAGCTAAATAACAATATAATAATGATAATATTACTTAATTAAGAGTTAAGGTAGTCACAAACCGACTACCAATGACCCAATACACACTATAGGGTTAAGGGCATAACATTGCACCCCTCTATACAAAAACATTGTCCTCAACGCATAAATTCTTCTTTTCTTTTTCTTCTTCATCTCTTTCTTCTTTTGCTTCTTTTTCTTCTTCTACTGCTTCTTGTTCTTTCTTTTTCTCTTGTTCTAGTTCTTTTTCTTTCTCTTGTTCTTGTTCTTGTTCTTGTTCTTCCACTTATTCTTTTTCTTCTTTTTTTTGGCTACTTTTTGTTGTGAAGAAGTTCCAGAAAATTATTTTTGCAATAAATAACACATAAATTCCAAATAGTCTAATTTTTTGTTGTAACTTAACAAAACGTAGATCACAATTACCTAGAAAAATATCCAAGAAATTATCTTATTTTCAGCCTTGAGAGCGAATTTATTGGAAACCCTATCTACAATAAATAGTTTATTTATGCTTCAATTCCTTGAAAATTTTAACTATAGATGCTTCAAGGTATTCCTAAGAAACTCTTTAAAAATAATGAAAAAAATTATCCAGATCTAAGAAATATGTTCTTCCCAAAAAACTTTGGCATAAACCCTAATTCTCCAATAAATCATTTAATTTCACTCCAATTTTTTAAAAATCTTTCCTATAAATGCTTCAATATATAATTAAAAAACTCTGTAAAAATCAAGAAAAAATTTGCCCAAATCTAAGAGATTATTTTTTCCAATAGAAACCCTAATTCTGCAATAAATTGCTTAATTTGGCTCCAATTTCTTTGAAGTTTTTATTGTAGATGCCCTAATATATTCTTGAAAAACCCTCCAAAAAGCAAAAAAAAAATTGCAAAAATATGAGAGATATGCGCTTCATAAAATGACCTCCAAAATTAAAAAAACAACTTGCCTTTGCAGTGCAATATCATGATCTAATACCAATTGTTATGAAATAACTTGCACAATAGAAGATATAAATTATAATATAAAATATGTTGCAAAGACTTGATCATAATATGCCACTTTGAGGGGGCAAACTCCTAATCCACTTTGAGGGGGATACCTCCAATAGTCTTCACTAAGAAGTGAATACTCAACATGATGATAATAACTAACCTTTACCTCCTATATATACCATACTTAAGCCAAGGATATTTGTAATGTCCCCTTCTCGCACTTGAGCAATGAGGGATTCAATTAGCCTATTCTAGAGTTCTTGTAGGCTAGTTGGAGTTGGTTAAGGGACTCAGTGCTAGCAGTGGGCTCAATGTTGGTTTTTCGCCAGGCTTTCTATTTATAGAAGTGGCCAATTTGCAGTGCTTACTATTTATAGTAAGCCACAAGGCATCTTAGTACTTCGGTTTTGTGCCAATTTGGTTTTTGGGAGTACTTACTATTTTCAACAGTTGCTATTTATAGTAAGTCTATTTCAGGTAACTAGTCCTAAGCCCATATTGCTTCAACAGTGTTGTTCTTAAGGTGGCGTTGGTGAGTCTCAGGTTGGATTATTTAATATATCTTTTATCAATAAGTTATTTTAATAAAGTAACTTTATAACTTAAGTGAAGGGGTTGGTGGTCATCATAAAAAGCACCTTGGAGCCTAATGTAATGACTTAACGTTGTTTTGAAAGGCATCAAAAGCAAAATAGTTTCCTTTTGGAGGTTGGATGCCCAAGGAAGGTATAAGGTGTTAAAAATAATTAAATTTTAAATGCTCATGAGGGCGTTGGAATTGGAAGGGAAAAAGTGTTTTAAACCTAAAGTTGCCCTAATTTCCCTCTCTCTTTCTATAAAGTTTCATTTTGGCTCTCATTTGCTCATCTTTGAATTGGCAACTTAACAGGATGTTGTTGGTATGACTCCAGAGTACTTTGGCTGCATGTTGAGGACGAAAACCCTCACCTTATTGAGCTGGTTTCGGTGGTGAAAGATCCACCCTAGGTAATATGAGTGGTTCCATCCACGGATCACACTGTGCTACAACAGAAGTCTGATTTTCTGAGTTTTGGGTAATGAAAGATGAAGATTTTTGTGGTATTTTGATATGGGTTTGTTGGTGTGAGTGTGGCTTGGAGTTTGAATCATTTTGGAGGTGATTGGTAGGATTTTTGCATTGGTTTCTGAGGTCTGATATGCATTATCAGAAGTTCTGGAAACTCTGATTTTACCAGTGGCTGAAGGACAAATCTGCTCATAACTCCGTTTGTGTTTGGCTCCTCGTTTTGGGTATCACTGCATTGGATTCCTCCAAATGCGTGACATCTTTCAAGCTATCATTTGGGGTATTCAATGAAGATCTAATTTTTGGAGCAAAATCACCCTCTCTTGGGGCCGTACCATTCTGGGCATCATTGGACAGGTTGTTGTTGTATAACCTCTCTCTCTCAGTCCATTTCCAGTGCTTAGTGGCTGTTTGGAGGCATTGGAAACCTAAGGGTCTTTGGAACGTCATCATTGAGGAGTTTGGAAGAGACTGAAGTTATTTTGCTGCTGTTATAAGACCTTTAGCAGGTCTGAAACGTCATATACCAGGTCTGATATAGCATTGTATTTTTCTGATTATAATCTGAGGAAACAATTGCTCTTATTGTAAGTTGTTATCTATAATGAAAGGCATTGTTTCCTATTAGTTCCATTTCTATTTTGCCATATTCTCTATGCTGTTATACATCTTGAAAATTCATTTGAAAACATCCACAAACACATCAGCAAACAAACAATCAGCAATAGTGAGTTTCAAAAAAAAAATCAGGGGTGTATGTTACAATATCACCCAAACCGACTTAGATAACAACATATAGGCCCTAGGCTGACCTAAATAACTAAATAACAATATAATAATGATAATATGACTTAACTAAGAGTTAGTCACAAGCCGACTACTCATAACCCAATACACACTATAGGATTAAGGGCATAACACCTTATATCTTATACTTTCATTGGCATATCCTTAAATTTTAGGGCATCAAGCCTTCCCCCACCTTCCCTGTTCATCTTAACATACCTTTAGTATCTATACATATGTGGAGGCATCATACCTTCCCCCTTATAGATTGTGCTTTCATTGGCATATATTTCACATAGGGGGCTCAAAATTCAATTTTTCATAATTTTAATGGTGAACTTTGCATACCATGCCATTTTCCATTTAGTTTTGTGCCTATTTTGAGGAAAATTCTTGATACATGTACATATCAACTAATGGTGCAATCTTGTGAGAAGCTGAGCTCATTCCCCTATCCTTTAACCATCCCTGTACACACATTCCCACATATTTGGCCCCCGTGTTATCCCTATATGCACTTACTCCAATACACTCACTTTATCCATGTATTTATGACACTTAGCTATACACCTACCCAAATATAGCCTTTATACACCTAGAAAAGGTTGTTTGCCCACCCAACATCATTTTCGTAGTCACGGGGTTGAGACCTACCTTTTTAAAATTCAAATTCAAATTTTGGCCAACTAGCTCCCTTTGTTTTTCAAAATTCGATGCCATGTGCTAGTATTTAAATGCATTCATTTATCATCTCTCATCTCTTATGCATCCTCTCTCATCCTAGTGCATTAAAGAAGCAATCAATAGCAAAACATTTGGATTTGGTGCACTAAAAGGAGTAACAAATCTGCATAAATCATTCTAGGTCCCTTGTCTGCTGCCATGGAGCCCAACTTTTAGAATCCCAAAGAAGTAGTAGACTTATTGTAAAAAACTTAAAAATTCACTGCTAAGAAAATAGGCATGTCTTTTTCCTGCAATCCAAAAAGTCTATTTTAGAAGGTCTAAAAAAGCAAAAATGTTGAAGCATTCCATTCCTTAACTATTACAAGCAAATAAGGCTGTTGAACTGACCAAGGAAAAGGTGCCCATCCTCATTAGGATGATGAGATGGCCCATGACCTCACTACACCACAGCAACCATCTATATGCTTTGTTTCAATCTTCTCTCAACTTGTCAATCAAGTCAATTAACAGCCTAACTCTCTTAAAACTAACCAACACCCCTAATTAACTAACCCCACCACTCTCTGTCCCAGCCAAATCACCTTTATATCCCCACTACCCTCATGTGAAAGTCAAGTCTTCCGCAAATGCTGCCCATGGAAATCTTGCGTCTCATCCACCCAAAATCCAATTGGTCGCCCAACCTACTGGGTACTAGGATTCCCTCAGCAAAACATTAAAAACCAGCCCTCCTAGTTAATGAAAATATCCAAAATTAAAACATGTCAGAATGGGAAAAATGAAAAGAAATTGCACTCATATTGGTCCTCAACATAATGTAGAGTAGAATCATGTTATTAAATGATAGCCTTGGCATTCAAGCAACTCAAGAGTCAAAATCCAAGCATTAATAAAGTCATTGCTTCAATGTAGAGATGTGTCAGTTTTCTAGGTGTTGTGTTTCAAGTTTTCAACAGCAAAATAGAAAAATGGCAATGCTGGATCACACAGTTCACAGAGAAATGGAGGCCTTGTTTTATTTCCAACATGCACTCAAATGACAAGTGGCATAGGAGGAAAGCCATGGTGAGGACACAATCTTCCACTCAAGGCTCGGCCTAGAAAAGCACCATCAAACTGATCTGCTGTTGAAATCATTAATTGAGAGGAGAAAGGTAGCCCCTCCACTCAAAGTGAGCATCATCCCGACACAGACCCATCATCTCTATATATGGTTCTCATGAAGGCCATTTATATCAAGGAAAATTCCCAGTTAAAGCTGGTCCATACTCTTTTCCAACCATAATATCCTTCTGTCCTAAAGCTTTATATAATAGTTTAATCATGCTTTACACTCTGTTTATTTTGCTACTTCAAAAATTCTTATCTATGCATGCCTGGATTATGTTATGTTCTAAACTCTACTTGTCCTTTGGTGGCTCTGCTCTTTTTTGTTTAAACCCTGTATTCTAGCCCTGGATTTGATTTTGTTGTAATTGTATCATAAATGTTTTAGCAATATGTATAAGGCATAACTTTCACTACAAAGTTCATGCCACAGCTAGAAAATTAGGCAATCATCAAAAACACCAAAAAGTATAGAATATTAAAAAATATCATCTCATTAAAAAAGTATTGTAATCCCAAATACCATTAAAAAAATTGTATTGGACTATTAAAAAGATTAGCTAACTACCCTAGCATGCATGGCATAAGGATCAATCTTGGGAAGATATTTTATTGCTGTTCCAATGGCTGATACCATATCTCCAGGTACTGGTTCTGCAAGTACAATCATGTCAGGAGGCAGGACCTGCAACCAAACACAACTGTTTAGAAATCAAAATAGTAGAACATTTGAGGGACAACACTTGGATAGCAATAATCTAACATGTCTTGGAAATAAAGTAAACCGAACTGCATACATGCCTCTGGGACCCCTCCAACTCGTGTACTCACGGTTAACAAGCCACAACTAGCTGCCTCTAATATTGCAATACAAAATGCCTCCGTGAGGGAGCTGCAATGCAACAAGATTGATCAACAAAAGTACACTGGTAGGCATGAAAAGCTGCTATCAATCATACAACCCTAGAGGGATTCTTCTCAATCTAAGCACATAAGATACAATTTGGAAAGCAAATATTAGCATTAATAAGAAGACAATTTTGTGTAAGAATTATTATATAATTACTAACCAAGAGTAAATTTTTGCATCTGAAGAACACGAAAAAGACCAGAAATGCAAATGGAAACAATAAAATCAGGTTTAACATAATTGTTATAAAATAGTTTAAACACCTTCTAAAGCCTGAAAAGAATGGAAGAAATGTGTGTAACAGTAAGATAACGCAATACAGTTAGCATTGCATAATTAAGTAATAGTAATAAACAATTAAAGATATTAGATTTTCACAATTATGCATAATATCATGTATCTGGATATCACTGTGCAGTGTTTTTAATTCCAACAGTGTGAGTCTCTTTCAAGAACCCTCTTTACAGGAATTGCAAAATCAATAATGAGATTTTTTGGATTGCCCTCATTGCACCTTAAATACAAGAATATGACATAATAATTATAATTTAAAGGTCAACCATATAATTTTATTTAATCTTTTTTAATTATTTATTTACATAAAAATCGGTTTATTGACCAAATCAAAAGCTATGGTCAGTATTCTAATTATTAATAATGTTAAAATTGTTATTCTTTAGGTGGTTGTTACTCTTGTTAACAATAAAGTTCAAATTCAAAATTCAAAATAACCCTATTAAAGTTCTTATTCTTCCTTCTTACTATTATTGCTATCCGGCCCTATTATTAATATGTTTATTAACATTGTTATTCATCATCTACAAATCTCTCCCACCATCCTAGTTTTAAAGGATAAGTTTCAGTGTTTTATTTTCAAAGTACTGCTGCAAATATGTATATATTTCTGATTTTTATATGTTTTTGGATGGATAAACCCAAAACAAACCCAATCCCAAAAAACAATTGACCGGACCCACAAACCAAACCCTTGAACCTGAACCTGAATGAGTGCCAAAACTGGTAACTTAGATTATGTAACATATACCCCTGATTTTTATTTTTTTGAAACGGAACTGTCCGCTGTGTTTAATGTTTGCTGATTGTTTTGACTTGTTTTCATGTGATGATCATGGTTTATATTGCATTTATAATATAGATAACATAAAGCATATAGAAATAACTGGAAACTACTACTTACAACAAGAAAAACTTCAGAATTATTTCTTTAATTTCATATCAGAAAATAACCAGCTTATACATTCAGAAAATCAGTCATAACAACAAACAGATCAGACCTGGTAAAGGCCTCAAAACAGCAGATATGAAGCTCCAGAACAGCAGTTTTAA
>VDFB02211256.1:0-25262 GCA_007258455.2 Sequoia sempervirens
AAGAATTTGGCTAAGTGTTAGCTCAAGTGACAAAGATGAAATGTTTTCAAAACTCAAGATGAAGAAAGGATGGAAGCTCGAGCGAAGTCGAAGAATAAAGTCAAGAAGGGATCAAGGATAATGTGAACGCGTCTATTAATGGAATCTTCTAGAAGGATGATGGTGGACATTATGGCGCATTTATTACCCCACTCTCCTTTGTGGCGGTTTTTAGGGCAAATCTTGTTTAGGGCTGAGGTGGCACGATTCTGGCCACTCTATTAATTGTAACCCTAGCCATCTTTTGGGACTTGGCTAGCTATATAAAGGGGGAGTCCCCCTCATTTGTAATCTCATTAGACAGTAGAATTAGAGTAGAAGTCGGAGTAGAGAGACAACTAGGTGATAGCTTAGAGTAGCTTAGTATAGGTTGATAGTGTAGTTTGAAGAAGAGGGAAAGTTTTCCCTTTGAAAACTTTGTAAGAAATTGTTGTGTAACACTCTTCATGATAATAGATATTTTCATTGATGATGGAATTCGTCTTGTCATGAATAGCTAGCAAGGTTTCTTCATCCTTCCGATTCAAATGGTAGCATAAAATAGTTCGGAGTAGTGTAATTTTCATTCCATGCAAGTAGATGTTAACTGTGGAATATGGTGTTTGATCTAAGCAACTTCGTCTATCCATACCACTAGTGTATTTGCTGATGGTGAATGCGCCTTGTGTGGTCAACTGGAATATCACGTACTTAACTTCAATCACAGTTTGAATGATGGTATGCGTCGTTGTGATGGTATCTTCATGTCAAGTGGTGGTTTGAACATCTTTAGTCATCTCCCTTGAAGATTGCACCGACTCTGTGGAAGCTGTCCGATGCGAGGCAAAGCAAAGTCCGGTTAGAAGTTTGCTGAAAGTTGAGCTCCATATCTCACGCCTTAGAATAGATTTAGATTCTCTAAACCTTACCCCATTTCAATTCAGTACTTTCTGGTTAGAATAGGAAACCCGCACTTCATAGACAAATCTTTCTAGCATTTGAATTCCTTTCTCCGCTGCTGAACAATTCCGGTAAGTCCCCTTGAAATACCGACCAAATCACACAGCCGAGGCAAAGCTGAGCCTAATGCACTAAAAAGCGAACCTTGAGTTGAGCAGCATGAACTTTCTTCTTTGCAATCTTAGCATAAAGATACTTTGATCAGAAGAATAGGGTAGCGTTGGCGACTTTATTACTGCGTTGGTCTTGATCGCGAAAAACACATCAACAATACCTAGGTTGGGCGGAACCAAAACAATAATAATTGATTGAAATGATAAATGATAATGTTACCTTGATGTGAAATTCTTGATGAAGTGATGCCACACAAGTTGCCACAAAGGTTTATTGATAGATGTCTTGTTTGCTTGATAGACTTGCAAAAGGTTAATTCCCAAAACATAATAGATTGTTGTAACTAGCATGTAGAGGATAACTCAATACATCTTCATAATTTGGCTTGCTTAATCATAATAGCTCCTTGCACATAATTTGCTCCATTCTTCTTATTGTCTTGAAAGCTTGATCTTGATTGATGAAAGTGTTGTAATAATGTTGTTAACCTTGGATTGTCTTAACTGATTTTAGGATCTTCAATTTGCTCAATAGATTTTCTAAGATTTTAGATGATGAAAAAGACTAGTATTTATATACAATTCTTCCAATTTCCCAAAAATCAAATACTGATAGCTGACAAATGAAATTGAATTTTCAAATAATAAAATGTTAACACTAACATATTCAAATTGGGCCCAAAAAGGGTTGGACAAGGGTGTGGGGTGCCTAGTACAAATCCGTCCTTTTCAAGGCCTTAAACATCATCAACAAATATTAAATACTTATTTTCATTTTGATTGTTTGATTTTTTGAATATATTTATACAATGGGTAATTAAATGTATAATTAGGTCCAAGCACGTAGGGAGGAGCTAAACCTAGTGTGAAATTGTCAAAGGTAACAAATTTTGTCGTTACAACTTCTGTTAATCAAATGTCTTATGATTTGTTAACTACAACAAATAAATGCCTAGAATTGTTATCTAAAATTGTAAGAACAAAATGAAGAAAAGTTATAATTTTCCAACAATGTCCATGGATGTGCAACATTATTAGGGTTTCAAGACAAGCCTTGGGGAGCTTCTCAAGTTAGGTTATTGCCTTTATAGATGATGATGTTGAATTTATTGCCATCAATAATTGACAACTATAGATGTTAGTGATATTCAAGGCCATCTTTTGTATGTAGCACAGTGGTAAAGACTAGAAAAATTGCAGAAAACAGCTCGAATCTACACGAAAATTTGGCGAAATAGATGCCAAACCCTAGGAAATGTGCTTGCAGACTGAGGTGACCTCTTGAGGCTTAGATTCGAAGAGAAATGAACCAGAAATCGCGTCCAAAAAAAGGCTGAAAAGCGTAGGTCGCATGCAGAAAAACGTTAGCAGAAAACGTGAAGAAAAAATCGTGCCACAGAAGATTAGAAAAAAAAAAACGCGATTTAATAATGGTGCTAGTCTCTTTCAACCAAGCCACGAACCGACGGATTCCTCAAAAAAAATTCGGCCAGAAAAAATTTCGAATTACAGCCTTGAAACACCCACAATTTTTTTTTTTTTTAATTTTTTAGAAACTATGGCGTCTTCAAAACCCTCGATCTGGACTCACAAAAATCTCACGTGATAAATCACGAATTACAGATTTAAAAATACCCTCCTAAAATCCTGAGCCCTCCCATAAGGGAGGCTCAGACCTGCTCTGATACCATGAAACAATTTTGGGCTAAAAATTGCTTGATATTACTTGAAGAATAGATTACAATATATAGAGGAGTAAAAGTACTGTAGACATTAAATGTCTACCTAACAGCTACCTACCAACAACTAATAGATATAATTGACCATTATAAAATGGAAGAATATAATATTCTAACATAGTTTTTGGTGTGATGTTAGCTTTTTTGGAGTGTTGTTCAAGTTTGGTAGTGATTAGATGCCTTTTTAGTGTGCTGGTGTGCTTTTTCTGAGATACTGGAAGACAAAAGTTTGCTCATAACTCAGTGAGACTGCTAAGTATCATTTTGGGATTGTTTCTGAGTTTTCCTCATTGTTGGGCACCACAAAATGAGTGTTCACTTGGCATGTTTGGCAAAGAACTGATTTTTAAATGCTGGTTGCCCCTCCCAAGAGTCCATATCATTCATCTCAGGCATGTTGGGTTTGTATCAGGTCTGAAATTGCATTTAGTTGACTCCTTTTCATCACTCTTGGGTGTTGGAATTTGCTGGTGAAGAGTTTGGCAGTGCTGAAGCAAATTTTAGGGTGTTTGAAGGCTTGAAGATTGGACAAACCAAGTGCCCTAGCCCCATGTGCTTGAGGGTTGGGCATTGGATCAGATCTGAGCATTCTACTCTATGTTTGAAGACTATACCAGGTCTGCAATATGTTTAAATCTGATTATAAAATGTTGCACATGTTCTATTAAGCCTGAAATATAAACCTGTGATGATCAGCACTATTTTCTATATGTTTTGTTGCTTAGTTTCATGCTAAATGGTTGTTTTAAAAGTTCTGAATGCAATCTGAAAGTAAACATCAACAAAACCCTTTCATTGGAAAACAAACCTGCAAACAAACCAATACAAAAATTAAAAATTAAAAAATCACGGGGTATTATTACACAGGTTTCCAAATGTTGTTGGATTGATCACAAGGAGAGTTACTCCTAAAGTTCATTGAGTGGAGGTTCTCTAAAAGTACATTTGCATTTAGGATAGGTTCTTTGAAGGTGCATGTTGTTGGATTTAATAGAGGGCGAAGATCTCTCTTAGCATAAGTTAAATCTCTTGTACATTGTAATCTTGTTCTTTAGATAACATATCAGAGCGGTGTTGCTGCTGCTGGAAAAATATTTGAAAGGGTTTCTTAGTGTAAATCTAGTGTTTCTGTGAACGTATGTTTTGACTTGACATTACATTGCATTTGGATTCTGTAACCTATTCAGCACAGTTATTCTCTTAAGATTATCAGTAATTTCCTAACACTCATAACATCTGTAAACCTTGATATGTATTTTTTTGCTTTGTTTTGATAAGATGCAGCCGATGGCCACACATCCAGGCTACAGCCCATAAGGACATAATGTACATTGAACACTTATCTTTTAATGGGTGCGGGTCCCAAACACGCCTCTCTTTTCTCTATCAATAAAAATAATAATATGATGAAATGGGGATTCAAGCAGTGCAGCAATAACAAACTTTCCTAATAATGGTGAGAGCATCTGTTCAAATACCACAGGCACCCCTTAGACTCAGATTGAGGGAAAAATGACCGAAGCAGTCGGCTACAATGAAAGGTCAGCGGAAGAAGTAAAAATGTTGCAATTGATGAAAGAAGCAATCAAATCCAGAGGCTAAGTAAAAAATGTGTAATTAACGAAAGAAACGATCAAATCTATCCGCAGAATAAGAAGATTTACAATTAACTGATGGCATAAAATTGAGCCTTCTTTTATAATTTTGCATTTAGACAAGGTCTTTTCACTGTCTAGTTTACATGGTACCTTTCGTAGTCCGAATGCAAAATTTCTATGTACGTTTTATTATAATTCTGTATTTACACGAACTCTGCCTTTGCTAATTTTAATATAGAATTCTACTGAAACGCAAATATAACATTAAAACAAAACCTGCAAGGCTTATGTAGACTTTCAGGTGGTGTCGCTAAAGGCAAAATCTCGTAGATTGATATAATTACTTAACAAACTAAGATTTCAACAGTCTAAAAAATTAAGGGTTTGGCAAGTTAGTTTTACGGATGGTCATAATTTCAAACCCTGCAGACTCGTTGCATTGTTGATCTTAAAAACAAAAATAAAGTCCATGAATGAAAAAAAATGGAAAAAGGGGCAGACTATAATTAAAATGAGTGATTATTCAATTGATCCGAAAGAAGAACATAAATACCTGCGCAAAAGCAATGCTACATCCCCTTCTGTTATATGTCCCTTTCGCTTCATTTCTTTCTTTCGGTCTGCTACCTCCTTCGCCGACTCACTGCTTGGAAATGGCAGCTTCAGCCGGAGTACATCATCAAAACTGTTTTCGAGTTCCAAGATTTATCAGAGGGTTTTAGCCCATGTCAAAAATGCTTCGAATAAATTGTCATAGATAAGTCTATGTGGTTCCGAGTTCGAATCTGGTCTAGTGAAATTAGAGCAAAAAGCAGTTTCAGGTGTGTTAAATTTCTGAATTATTCACGTGAATGAATTCTATTGCACATCATTTCCAGAGCAGCGTCATTTCAGCCCCAGAATGGGCAGCGTCTATCCAGCCCCAGAAATGCATCGGGGCATCATGCATGAACATGGATAGCCGTTGTCAACATCATATGTATGTAACATCTCCGAAACTGTGTCGGACATTGTTATCTGTGCACTGCATACCTATTAAATTGTAGATGACGGCAATGATCGCTGCTTATTTCTCTTCTTTAAATTATAATGTTTTTAGGTATATTTAATTCGATTGATTTCTTTTTAAAAATGTTTTTTTTTAAATAATAAAATAAAATCACGATATTATTATTTTTATATTAGAATGTAGAAATGTTAATTGAATTTAACCTTTTACTATTATAATTAATGTTTAATATATTATTATTATAAAAAAATATAATTTATTATATATAATACATAAATTTTAACTTTTAAAATTATTTTATTTTATTTAAAGAGCTATTTTTATTTATTTAAAAGGTGATATAAGAAAATACTAGAAATGAAAGATATATTTGTTCTTTAATGTAGGTATATGTATAATGTTTTAGATTATAAGGGTATATGTATAATAGAATAAGGGTACTATCTGTGAAATAAATACAATTGATAGATATTTAAAATTATGCACATACCTCTATAACCTATTTCTTGATAAATAGGATATCTTAGTTATTTTATTACATTAGAGTACATATAAGGTTAGACAATGAAAAATATCAAACCTCTTTTACATATTTTTTTTCTAAAAATAGATATCTTAGTTTTAACATTTACCTAAGAACTAATTATGTAGGAGAACATCCATGTATTATCCATGCATCATCCATAGATAATAAATATAGTAATTATTGAATGGATTTAAATGTTTTCATCTCGTTTGCAAAAGTTAGGTGTGGTTTGATATAGATTCAAATTGTTCGATTTGTGTTTTGAGGTATTATGATAAATTAAATAAAAGTTTTAATACTTTTGTGATTTTGACAAATAAAATATTATTAATGTTTAAATTGAATTAAATAAATTAAACACAAATATTATAATAAAAATAAAATATTAAATGTTAACACAGTGCTTGAGTGAGGGCGTCATCAGTGGTCATTAATAGCATTGAGAAAAGATGAATATAGGAGGATTCTTTAGTTACAAATTGTAAATTTAATGCAAATTACGGTAATTGTAACTACATTTCTTGAGATAAGAGTAATGAATTGATTAATTATTTTCTAATAAAGAATCTTGCATGTAGCGGTTGCATGGGTCGCCGTGGAAAGTTTAAGGAAGGAATGAATCTGAATTAAAGGGAAGGAGGAAAGGTTCACCCGGAGGAAGTCTTTTACTCTTCATTTCATCATAGATCAAGGATGTAAGCTCCCACAAAGGAAAACACTAAAACATCCTTCCAAAACAAAAGTCACCATCCAATCAGCCACCAACAACTTATCCCTCCATATCATCAGCAATGACCCTCTCTAAATCATGACCATACTCAGGGGATAACTGTCTCCACCCCTCAATCTTCTAATCATCCTCATGCTCGGAAGCCCACTTAGCCAAACAATTAGCAACCCTATTCTATTCATGCAGAATGTGGATAAAAGACACCACTTCTAAAGTAGAGCACCTCTGCTAAATATGTCGAACCACCAATGTAATTTTTCAATTAACCTCAGCCACCTTTTGCTCGAGCAACATATTAACAATAATATGTGAATCAGATTCACAGATAATCCTTTGCCAGCTCAAGGCACAAGTACGCTCAATAGCCCATAGAATTGCCAACCCTTCTATAAAGTTGTTTAGAATGGCATCTTTTATGGATGGAGAAAAAGAAAATGACTGAACCAGAACAGTCTCTGCCAACTCCACTAATCTCGGTAAGCCCAGGGTTACCCCTAGAGGAACCATTTGTGTTAATCTTCAAAAAAACCCGTCAAATGAGGCACCCATCTTCCAATTCTTTGAACCCTCTTTTTAGTTGTCCTTCCTCTTTTGACACAAGTAGAGACCAAAGTCAACCCTTGCAAGCCCAATCTATTCACAATTTCATCATCACTTCTTTCCAACAGAAAAGCCACTTCACATTTGTCTTCCACCTTCTCTTGGATCCTACCAATAATTATGTGTCAAACCTATTGTACCATCAGCGTATCCCCACGAAAAATCCTACAATTCCTTTCCAGCCAAATTTTTCACAGGATGAACGTAGGACCAATGCTCCACACAATCTAGAGGAAAGAGGCTTGGGAAGGGGGTCTCCCCATATTGCTCCATAACTCAACAAGGGAAGACGTATGAACACAAGGATGTTTCCAAACACCCCACCACAAAATGCCATAATAGCATAAAATAAGGACAACATAAAAAAAATGGGAAGAATCCTCCTCACTGCAATCACATAGAACACAAATAGAGGGACCCTGGAATCCCCGCTTACGAAGATTATCCCAAGTCAAACATCTATTCCAAGCCAAATTCCACACAAAAAAATTACACTTTGGCCAAGAAAACTTGATCCACACATGTTTCCACCAAGGGGCCTCCACCCCCCGAAACTTACAAGACAACAACTCCTGATATCCACTAGCCACAGTGAAGGCACCCTTAGGATTCGGGCTCCAAGCCAAAATATCTTTATCCCTAAGGGAACAACATTGTCTACTAGCCAAAATATTTTGAATCTCAGCACATTCCTCCTCCAACCCGAGAACAGGCCACTTGCAAGGATCCTTCCACCTAGGCACCTCCATTTGCCCACAAGGATAAAAATTCTTAAAATCACTCACCCTTGACCAACTAGCCTCCAAAAAGCGTTGACAAAGATTCACCAAATTAGGATACTGACACAAAATGGGGGAAAATCCATCCCAAGAATCAGACCAAAAGAGAGCCTCGGTCCCCTTATTACATATCCAGAATAGGCCCTCCTTGATCAGCACAACCCCTTTTTTAAGTGTTCCCCAAATCACAAAACCTTTCCCCACCAAAGGAAACCTGGGAAGCTGTTCCTTCAAAACCCTCGAAACATACTTATGAGATAAAATATTGGCCTAGATATATCTTGTTCCACACACCATCTCCAGAAAAGTTTTGGAGCTAATGCCAATGCAAACCAAGATGCCTACCACAATCCAAGACCCCCAAACTGCCTCAGGCTACACACAATATCCCACTTAACTAGGCTCCACTTGGAAGAGGACAAGCAACCCACCCATAAGAATTGTCTAGCCAAAGAGTCCAAGTCCTTCACAAACCCAACTGAAGCCACTTGTAATATGCACCTATAAATAGGAAGAGCCTACACCACAAACTTTAGCAGTTGAACACATCCAACAAAGGATAGCCATCTATGAGTCCAATGATTAACCTTCACATGAAATTTGTCCAAAATATTATGCCATGATTCCCCAGGAAGTCTACCAATAGAGATAGGAATGCCAAGATAAGTTAAAGGGAGAGAACCAATATGGAACCTCAAGTTATGAGCAATCCTTTGTTGAATAAGCCTTAGAGTATTGAAGAAGAAAATTGAAGATTTATCTTTATTAATCCTTTGACTAGAAGCAACAAGATAGATATCCAAAGCCTTGCACAAATTTGTAGCTTCTTTGATCTTAGCCAAACCCAGCAAGGTAGTATCATCCACAAATTGCAGGTGAGATTGAGGAGGCAAACCATTTCCCCACCTCCATCCCTGGATAAAACCCAACTCCACATTACATTTCACCAATCTCCCTAGGCCTTCCGCAAGAAGAATAAATAAATAAGGAGAGAGAGGATCCCCTTGACAAAGACCCCTAGAAACACTAAAAAGAGAAGTAGGCTCGCCATTTATCAACATCGAGAAAGAAGTGGAAGTAACACAACACACAACCCACTAGACCCACTCCTCAACAAAACCAAAAGCAATAAGAATTTTTCGCAAGGACCACTTCACTCTATCATAGGCCTTTTCCATATCTAGCTTGATGAGCATAGCCTTTTCTTTCGAGGATTCCATAGAATGGATGGTCTCAATAGCAATGACCACCCCATCCAAAATTTGTCGATCCTCCACAAAACCAATTTGTTCCTCAAAGATAAGCCCTCTAAGCCATCACTTCATCCTTTCAACAATCGACTTGGAAATGATTTTATAAACCACATTACAAAGGGAAATGGGTTGGAATTGACTCAAACGATATGCCCCCTCACCTTTAGGAATGGGAGAAAGGAATGTAGAGTTTAAAGCCTGCAACATTTGCTTATTCCTTTGAGAATCACGAACCACCTCCAAAAGTTCCAACTTAATGATATCCCTAAATTCTTGATAAAATTCAACCGAAAAGCCATCAGGGCCTAGGGCTTTCCCCTTCTTCATCTAGAAAACAGTAGCCTCTAATTCTTCCAGCGAGATATTGCTCAACAGATGCTCATTCATCTCCCTAATGACCAAAGAGGGGATACAAGAAAGAACTTGGTTTTCTTCCACCAAACCATCCTGAGAGTCCTCTCTAAATAATGAAGCAAAAAACTGTGAAGCTTCTCTAGACATATCCTGCAAAGAAGATAAATGCTCACCCTTGTCATTCACAAGAATAGGCATAGAATTACCATGTCTCCTGGCCTTCACCGAGTTGAAGAAGAAAGTGATGTTTTTGTCTCCCTCTTGTAACCACTCAACTTGAGCCAATAAATATAATATATTTTTAACATACACTATTATTTAAATTAATTTATAGGAAAATTAACATTTTAACTAATTTTTTAAAGAGAAAGGTATTATACAATCCAATAAAGTTCAAATTAAATTTTGGAGCTCAATTTTTTTATTTAAATTAAATATATTTATTTATTATTATATACGATATTTTAATTTAAATAGCATCACTACAACATTAAATTATTTACAAATTTAATTTTTAATATTAAAAATTAAAAAAATATTTAAAAAAGTTCTAAATACATAATTAATTATTTATACATTATATTTATTATTTATTCAATAGTGTTGTTATCCATCAAGTTACTTGTATCTAATTTATTTTTTACATCTTGACATTATTTACAAATTTAATTTTTAAATCTTTAAAAAAAATATATTTCAACAAGTGGCTTGTATCTAATTTGTTTTTTATACCTTTACATTATTTACAAATTTAATTTTTAAATCTTGAAAATAAAATTAATATTTTAAAAAGTTCTAAATATATAATCAATTATTTATATATTATATCTATTATTTATCACACGGTATTGTTTATCCATCAAGTCATTTGTATCTAATTTGTTTTATTACATCTTTACATTATTTTGAAATTTAATTTTAAAATTAAATAAATCTTATTTTAATAGTTATAAATTAATTTATACATTACTATATTTAATATTAAGAAATTTAAAGGTCACCTAATTTAAAAAAAAAACAAAACTAATCTTATTTTTAACTTTTTAAGTTTGGCTTTACTTAAATTTTAAATATACAAAGTTACACAAATGTATGCAAAAAATTAGACCAATTTGTTTCCTAATTGACCTTCCACGCCTCTTTGGCATACCCATTGCACACCAAGTTGTGATTTGTTTAGATTTTTTAATCTCAAATTTATTTCAAAATATCAAAATTATTTATCTATCATTCTATTGTGATCAATCTTATTAGTTTGATGTATAGTTAATTGTATTGTTGATAAAATCTTTTTTTAAACTCTATTTATTTGGGATTAGTTAAAAATATTCTGTTTTAATAGTTATTTCAAGATGTCTATTTTGTATGTATGATTCATTGATATCAATGATTATAAAAGAATTATGCTTTGAAGTTAAATGAAATTATAGGGAACTTTCTAAATGAACAGAAAATCACTTTTAAATTGAGTCACTAATTTAAAAAAAAGAAAGATAATTGACAAGTACTCTTAAAGTCTAAAGTTAACATTAGAAAAGTAACTACTAAGGTCTAAAATTATCATATTTAGAAACTAGCAAAAATCATCACATTTAAACTTTACTTGAACTATCTTTATCAAGTAGAAACAACAATAAATGTTCTAGCTAGATGGCCATTATTACGAGACCCTTTGTCCCAAACCTATGTGAGTAGTTCATCAACATCAATAAGGTCTAACATGTACCAATGCCCTCTTCTCTTCTACACTTTCTTCTCCTTCTATAGTAAGCTAAGAGAGAAATGGTTAGGGTAAGGTTAAAAAGTATTTATTCCACATAAATGAGGTAATAGTAGTTGTCTTTAACAAGACTTTATATATTATAATAGCTTAAGCAAATGTAAATCACTAATCTTGAATATTGTAATTAGAATTTATGATCTATAAGAAGTTTGTGGCATTAAGAGTTTTGTCCCCTTGAATTGGCTATATATAGTGTTTCCCTACCTTAAGTGTTTGCCATTTTTTATATATTGTACATTTCTAATTTTTTTTCTAATTTTATGAATGCATACAAAATAATAAGTTTATTATTTCTATAAACCCTACCAATGGGTATAAGTTTATCAATATTGATTTTAGCAAGGAAATTATAGGTCCAAGTAATGCAAAATCAAAGATAGTAACATAGAGGGTATGAATGTATAATTCTTTTGAATTCTTAAAGCTCTCCATGGATAACTATGTTTTGCATTCAAATTTTTATGCTTTAGATATGGATTGGTTAGATATTCTTCTTGGATATCTTTGACTAGAATCTTTGGGAACGATAAACATGGATGTACAAAAGAAGTGTATGAAGCTTTGATATAGAAAGAAGAAAATCACATTGTAGGATATTTCAAATCATGGAGACTAAAGCAATGATAAGGTGGAGCAATTTCACAACTCTATTGAAGAGCAAATAGATAAATTTGAGAAAAAGAAAAAAAATTCCCTTTAAGAGTGACTAAAAATAGTGGCAACAAATGAAATAAGTGCTCTTAATAGGCATCCACATCATTGCAACAGGAAACACTCTTGGAGGAAATCATTATGGGGGCAAGGTACTACATGTAATCAATATAATAATCACTATAAATATACAAGGAACTAAAGGAGCAATTCCAATCACCATTTGAATCATAGAAGCAATGGAAACTTAGAGTAACACAAGAAGAATTCTCATGGTAGTGCATTGAATCAATATGGTTATGGATTGAGAATGGGATTTAGGTACCATCAAGCACAACCCATAGTGAAGATCATATATTTATGGTTAGATGATAGTGAATGGAATCATATTGGTATCAAGTTGTTAATAGTTTAATTTTTGGATTCTTCATGTATTTTGAGGGAAAAACATGTCTAAGAGGGATTTATTGTAATGTACTTAGGGATATACCATTATAATTTAATACATAAACTATTAGGGTATACATACTTTTAATCCATCCCACTACTTATTAGAATAATAATATTTATTTCACATGCATGGGATAATAGTAGTTGTCTTTAGGAAGACTATATATTGTGAGGGCTAGCCAAATGTAAGATACCAATCTTGAATATTGTAATTATATTTTATGCTCTATAATAGGTTTGTCCCCTTGAAGTGACATAGGAGGAGTGTCCCTTTAAAGTGGCTATTATATAGTTTTTCCCTACCTCAAGGGATTGTTTTATTTTCTAAATACATTAGAGTATTTTTATTATTGGATTGTGAGATCTCTCTTTTATTATTAGGTTATTTCTATATTTGTATGTAGGTTCTTAACTAATACCCTCTCAAGTGGACCATAACTCCTTCCAAAAATATTTTTTATTTCCTTTCTTGATATAGTCATTGACTTAGGTGCTTTGATGATTGAGTACATAATCCTTTTAATCCATATATTCCTCTATTTGATGTAAGTTTTTGTGTTGTATCAATGGATCCTTCTAAAAGGATATATAATTACTTTCTAACACCTATCATAATTTGTTTAGTATAATTGTTTTGTACCATCTTATAAATTCCATATCACAAATCCCCATGGAAGTTCTTAGATTATAATTCTAGTTCCATCTAGATTGTCTAGGTACTTTAGTTATAAAAAAATAATTTATAGTATCTTTTCTTCATAAATTCTCCATAGTAATTCAGTTCCAAGAGCTTTATTTGCATCTTTATAATCTTTAATGTGCAAATTGCCCATGTTTATCAATAAATAGAATTGATCTCAACCTACCAAAGCGATTTTGTCCTCCTTGGTCTCACTTCACAACAAATGGTGTTAAAGATAATTGTGATTGATTTCACTATGAAACTTAGAATATTGAAAAATGACATCATATAAATTATTATTTTTATTTCTTCATAGTTACCCACTTGCCTTTCCATGCAAAGAGTTCTCTTAGAAACTTTTCACTACACGTTTTTAGATTGTTTCAAAGGCTTATCCTAAGGCGGGATTTGGGTAGGCCTCCTATTAAAATCTAAAAATATATTACATATAAAACATAACTTCATCCTCCCAGTACTCCAATGGCAAACCTGGAAGCCTAACTGAAACCAAGACCCTATTAATGTTCTCCTCAAGATCAAATTTTAGTTTACATGTTCTTAGGAAGAACTAGTTTTCCTCAAAACCATGGACCGTCCAAAAGGATACGGACACGGTCATCGTAATTAAGAGATGAGATCAAAAAAAAAACTTTAGCCAAAATTGAAATCTCAAGTTGACCAAACAGTTTCCATTTTCTCAAAGCCCATCTTCTAACAACATCTATGTTTGGTCTAGATCCTAGAAACTTCCATATAAGAGTATTTTCTAGGCTTATGAAGGATGTTTCAGTTTCAACTATAGTATTAGGAAACCTATGATGGATGCCCTCATCGTCCAAAACTCATTCCAAGGTGCAAGACAAAGATCATTTGGAACGGTTCTTACCTTTGATCACATTCCTCCAAGATTTCTAGCCTCCCCTATGAGTCGTAGACCAAATTCTATTAGTCCCCTCAGCTTTTCCATTTGAGGATGGCACGCATCCTACCCCAACACTGACTTCCTCTCTTACCTCCTTATTAGAAGCAACAGGACTGCTACATCCAGCCTGCCCAATACGAACACCCCTGAATTCCCACACAGACTTGGAAACCTACTCTGGGTTAACATACTTTACCTCAGAAGCCTTTGACAAATATGAAGGATGTTGTCCTTATACTTTAGCAGCTGAGACAAACAGAAGTCACATACAAGCATGAAAAGACTAGAGTTGTTTTATATGCCGCATAAATCAGTCTAGCATGCTGATCTGAGACCTGCTGCTCCTGGACTCTTACAAGATACTCAGGCTCTTTACCAACAACAAAAAATGGCTTGCTATAAGGGATGAGGAAGTTGCACTTCAGACCCTTCCCCAAACACCCAGCTGCTTTACACAGCCGTTCTGGAACTTTATTTCCAACTGTTGCTGTAAGAGCCAAGCAACCTTTGACTTGGACCTTCTTTACATTCTGAAGGTCACTCTACAACCGGGGAATGGCATGTAGCAAACTGGAGGCCCTCCTCGACGAAAACCTCTTCACCCATACACACTTGAAGACCCCAAAAGCCATTTGAAAAACCACTGCCACCTCTTGCCCTGTTTCACAAACTCTTAACCATTGATGCCACAGCTTTAGCTAGGGTTGCTAACACGGACCAAGCTATCTATTTTTGTTTCCCTAAAGATCTACAATCATTTTTCCATGAAGAATCCTGCAGCCAAATATCAATGAGATTCTTGTCCTTTCCAGCACCTAGAAAGTCTTCCCATGCTTCATTGTCCTCATCATCCTCATCTTCATTTGAAATTATCTGTCGGCCTAGGTGTAGCCATCTCTTACTGATTGATGATATTATGCAATGATGAAACCCTATGGTGAACACTTTGCAGACAGTATACTTGTCAAGATTTCATTAGTATGGTGCCCCAGACCTATCAGCCACAACTTGAAGGATAATGCATACAAAATCTTTTGTATTGTGGCAGTCTCGACTTTCTTATTTCTTAAAATGGATGTCCATAGATACTCGTTAGTTCTAACATAAAGTAGAAGCTTACAAAATCCACTAAATTTTCCAGTGTATTGAAACATGATTACACATTGGGAGCAGTTTGCTATCTGTAGTATGTCTTGTTATCATTAAATCTTGTTATCAGCTTATGAATAACATAAATATTTTCTCACGAAATTAATTGCATTGCTAAATATTTGTATTATCTGCTTAGATAGTGCTATTAATCACTTTTTTGTTTTTGGATATGAACAGTTGGGTCTCACAGTTCTTAGAGGTAAAAAGGATAAACTACTCCAAGCCATTAGAACAGTGACAAAACCATAAAAAGAAAAGCATATCAAACATTAAGGTATAAGATAATCCCCACATCCTAAGTCACAAGGTTGAATTGAAATTCGGATGAAGTTCGACAAGAAAAAAATTCCAAAAGTAATAAATTCGGATTAAATTCGCCTTATGTAATTTTTTTTAATTTTTATAAATATAAGTAATATATCTATAAAATTGTCTAAAGAAAATTAAATAATATTAATAGTATATAACAACTAGTAAATATTATATATACTAAAAATATATATGATGTAATATATTTTCTTATATATATAATAAATAATATAAAATATATAAATGGCTGAGGGCCCTAGCTCGGTTAGCTAAGCAATTCGTTGTGGCTCAGTGCAGTCGCAGTTCTAGTCTCCCGGCCCCCATGACTGTTAACATAAAAGTTGGTAACTTTAAGTTTTATAGGGTCGTGCTACTCACTCTTCATAGTCTAATATATATATATAAATAATATATCATAAATAAATAATATATATAACAAATAAATATATAAAATAAATAATAATATATATAAATAAAAATAATTTATTACATATAAAATAATATTAAACATATATCGAAACACAATATAAATTAATTGTATGAAGTATTAACTATAAGAACATATTCAAAATATAATTCACAGTCTGACAATTATGGAAGGTTGAGGGCGCTAATGCAGGTCACGATTCTGGTCTGTTTACGCATACTCCTCTTCTCCGCTGCAATGGCCGACGCTGGTGCTGGTGATGTTCTTCCTCCTCCCAAGAGATTGTATTAGCTAGTGATTGATAAATCAAATTTGCAAACTTGCGTATGTGTGTTTGTTGGAAGGTACGGCGAGGGGGCCATCGTTCTTGACAAGGGATCCGCAGGAGGCATCTTCAAGACAGTACAACTACATAGTGGTGGGTGGAGGGACCGTGGGGTGTGCAATCGCAGCAACTGGGGAAAATGAAGGAAACCGCAGCAATAATGAAGGAAATCGTGGCGGAAACCTGCAAAAAGCACTACAAAAACCCTAGAAAATGCTTTAAAAACCTTTAAGAATCGGCACATTTTTTCCGTACGAATAAATGGCCAAATTTGAACGAATTTCAAATAAATATTTCAAGTTCAAAAAAATTCGAACTCCATGCTTCAGGATTAAGCGAACTCATTACAAGCCCACAACTACAATGAATCTATTTTTATCATTTGATAAGTAGGAGGTATTTACAGACGTGTCAATTATGATATTGCTCGGGGATTCAACCATGTAGTGTTTTGAGTCAAACTCATTAACGCGTTTCATGGTAGTGGTTCACAAGAACCCATCTTTCATGATAATGAAATGGTCCACTTAGCACTCATTGCATCTAGGTGATGCTCACAGAGGTGAAGCATTGGGCCTTTGTGGGAGGTCACCCATCCCAGTACTACTCCAACTCAAGCGCGCTTAACCATAGAGTTTTCCCCAAGGTGAAGCCCACTTAGCTTGCAACCCCATTTAATCATTTAACCAAGGAAAATTAGCATAGAATCCTAAGTGACCAGGAAACTCTAAACAACAAAATCAACTGACTTGACGTATTTAATGATTTTAATCTGTAATTCAATGTTCACATGTCAAAAAATAAATTGACTTATGGAGATTTAGATGAAGTCATTCTGAAAAATTTTGTATTGTACAAGACGTCAGATTGGGGCAGAATTTCTATTTGTCTTTGCCCCACACATAAAACAAGCAATTCATTTGTGATTTAATGATACAAAGTCATGTGAAAATGAAATTATATGAAAAATAAAACAAACAAAAAACGCATTTAAATAATTGAGTATAACTTAGAATTCAATAAAACCAATCAAAAGAATTAAAAATTCTAGTAACCCCTCAGCATTCAGCATGCATACCTCAATGGTCAACCTAATATATTTAGATACCTGGAAAAAACTTTGATTCTATAGTAATATAGATAGTGAATTACTAGTCCAAGTAATACATTATCCAAGAACAGTTTGATTTGCATAATACTAGAAACCCTAGTTTCAAGTGAATTAAAACAAACTTCCCACTTCTATTTTAACCACAAACATTTTCAAGCATCCATTGATGGAAAATATATTATAAAGCACTTACACTCAAAATCATAGGAATCTTTTAAGTTCAAAGCATTAAAGATTAGAAAGGCTCCACTTCTGAAACTAACTAATGCTAAATTTTAGGTAATCAATGCAAGGCTCCAATTCGAAAAAAATAAAAGCTCAATTTTGTATTAATATAGAACAATAAATTCACTTCATTAAATATCAACTTTCAAACTTTCTATTTATAGTTTATATGAATTATATTTCCTGTTAATGGATTGCAAATAACAAACATTAAACTCTAAAAAAAGCATTTACATCACCATTTCAAAATTGCATTTCTGTCATCTTAGAATCTCAAACCCTCGCATTTATGACAGTAAACTTCTTTTTCACAATACAAACTTTCAGTCAGTATATTACAACAGATTTACACTACCCAGATTTATTAGGTTCAATCTCCATTATGCTCTTGACATTGGGATTATAAATAGAGTACACCACAGCCTGCCTTGATGCCACTTCCAATTGTAATTTACCATCCCTGAAAGCATAACTAATAGCATCTGGGTCAGAAAGATCCCGATTTTGTTTACACCCTTCAATTGTCCGCCTCTTGATGTATTCTCGAATATTGTAGTCTGGAAACCTGCGAGCAGTTCGTAGCAAAGAGCGAATCAAAGATCGAACCTCTGACGTTGATGGCAGATGCCCTATCATAGTTGTCATTGCTAGACCTTGTGTTTATACAAGATCTCAGTATGCCCTGGAAGTTCAAAACAAGTCCAAAAAAATCAACTTTGTGGCTTAGATCTAAGACTAAGGATCTTATTAAAAGGTAAAATAGGTATTCATTGAGGGAATATTATAATTAATCACAAGTTGAAATTGGCAAAACTGGACCTCTCCAACTTCTACACTAATTACACTGGGATAATTAATACGTTTGTATGAAGTTAAAGAATAAGAACATGAAAATGATAACATAAATGATTCCCCTAAAACACTTCTTATTAGTTCTTTTGCAAGTCAGATTAAGAAAATATTATAATCAGATAACATAACTGATTCCACGTTCAGAGACCCAAGGAGGTTCATGGGCACGTTTCATAACCAAAGGAGCATAGATAGGGACGTGGGAAAAGAAGCACAAGCCAGGTCTGTTGTTTTTGGAGTTTCTCTTACCTTCTTATGCATATTTCGGTTGAGTTTGTTACTTCATAGAGCCCTGCATTCATGAAACGATGAGTAATGTTTTGTAGAGATTGTCTAAGCTATCAAATGCTTTTTATAAATGCCTTCATTAGGTCTTGTGAGGGTCACCCTAGTAGTGTCTTCTTTATAGGTAATGTCACGTTTAAGTATCATAATAGAGAAGCCACATAAACTGTTCTAGAAAATACCAACAGTCTATAAGGGGCTGTGAACCATGATAATGTTAGGGCTATGCTGGTCATGTAGTGCCAGTGAAGTTGGGACAGCAGTTTTCACAATGGACAAAGAGCAGTTTTGTTACGAAGTCATTCATGTCTTTCATTTGGATGATCATAAAACACCATAAACTAATCAACTTTGCAAGTAGAAAAACACATCACATGATATACATTTTGAAATGCATAAAGTTTTAGGGAACACTAGAAGTCAGTCAAATGGGAAAAGAAAAATGCGTACTTGCTAGTAAATTCCACATATGTAGATTCAATATGGTAAGGGTTTCATGATGACAAAACAAGCACAGTGACCATAGTTGCAGGGACATTCCCTTTAAATCATAGTTCAGTGACAGCTCAAGAGATTCTATGACAATCAATAGCAAATGATATCCTAAATGACTGTCATATGACACTACAAAGTCATGTGGGTAAGACAGTCCTCTCAAATGCTAAGACCCTGTGAGGAATGATGAGGACAGCTAGAAGAGATTTATGGGTGAGCTGTGAGCAAGACAATTGGGAGGCATTATCCTCACTCAACAAATGATAGGAAAGCTTTTCAAGATTGTGAAAAGCCTTGTCAAGAGGACAGTACTACAAGGACAGTAATAATCCTTGGCATACTATCCATTCATAGTTAAAAGGTAGTGAAGATCTTTGAGGCAGAGTTTAAATGAGTCCATCATTGGCTCACAAAGTGACAGTTAAGGAGTGACATGGCAGGACACTCTGTTTTGTTCATTCATCACCCATATTACTGAAAGTTGGTCATAGTAAATCACAGTCTTGGTATGTATACAATGACAAGAGGCTTATTCAACAATCCTCAAAGGAGCAGCGAGAAGGCTATTAAACTATCTCAGCCAAACAGTCAAAGTATATGATAGTGATTTGTAGTGTATGACAGTCTAAATAAGCAATGGAGGAGTTTTATGTTACAAAGAATGGTGTCTGAAGATTCATTTGGTCAACATAGTGAATATCAAGACAAGGTTTTACCTGAGCAGTAAATAGGAAAGTGAGAACAATTTCGTTCCATAAAAGGTGATGCAAAGACATAGTTTCAAGTACATTCAAAGTCTAGGTCTCAAAGATTCATACACCATAAACAAAGTCACAGAGACAGTCAACAAAACTCTCAAAGGGTTTTTAGAGATTTAATCATGCAAGAAAGGCAGTCATGTGACAAGAAGTCAGTGGAATGTTAGGATTCCTGCACAGTGCCAAGAATACAGTTTAGATAAAAGTAAGAAAGGTGACACTTACATTAAGATGGGACAGTTCATCCTACAAGGAACACCCCTGTGCATGAATGGCAAGGTTCTTAGAAGAGAGTACAAGGCATCATTAACATTGTCCTAAATTGATTGTATAACTGTGGACAGTCAGCCACAACCTATTTTCATTATATTGCAATGGCAGCCAATGAAGCTACAAGCATAATCTCATGAAATAGCAATGAACAATGAAAGTAACACAACATATGCAAAGACAGTGAATGCAATGAGAGAGCCACTGCCCAGCATCAAGATAGAGAGGAGAGAGGACTGTTGTTGATCTTCAAGATAGTGATTTTGGTCCTTGAAATGTCTCTTATGTCTCTTGTTGACAGTAATTATGAGTGTGACCTCTTTGCAATGACTTATGGTCTATAAGGGTATTGATATGACAGCCTTTATGACTGACTGTGAGACCTTTTATGAGGACATATGAGTTTCAAGTGTATGGAGACCTTCAAGCAGTCCAAATAAGCAAGGACAGTCCTTTTATGAAAGAGCAAATGGTACATGAAAGAGTAAATGGCAGATGGCAGAGATCGGTTGGGAAGAGGAGATTGAGTTCTTACAAGGAGAGAGACTCCAGAAGCTATATATTAACCCTGTAGAAGCACTCAATTCTTTGTTGAAAACAGTTGGAGAAGGCATTGCTGAGAGTCCAGATTTGGAGGTTTGGATTTCAATGATGTCAGCTTCTACTTTTGGCACTGGTAGTAAGGAGTTAATATGGTACTGAAAATGACAAAGAAGGAACCTTTGTATGAACAGTATACAGGGAGCAAAGTTTCTTGATTAAAACAGAATGCATGTTTTAACAGATGGCTATGAAATGGATCTCACTAGTTTACTAGAAGATAGAGGGTAGAGTGTTTTTTCAAGGTTAAAATGACAACTCAGAGTATATGAGGAGAGATCATAGAATCTGAAAGGTCCATTTGATACCATGCTTAGAACAAGATATGGCTGTCACAAAGGTTAACGTTAATGACATCTTTTGAAAAAGATGTTATTGAATGTGTTGCATCCAGTGCCCCTGCATCAAAGACTTGTGTATATTGAAGACGTTAAATGTCAATTATGAGTGAGAATAGAATGGCACAAAGATCCAACACTTATACCTGGACCTAGAGATGAGGACATGAAAAATTAAGCCATAAAAGGAGGGCAGTTCATGCACTAATGAGAAAGGACAGGCACTCATAGTATTGCTGGCAGTTTGAAGGCCTTTAAGCGACCTAAGGACAGTGATAGGGCAGACCTTAAAAGTATAGAGCAGAGTCAGAGTGAGAAAGAGTAGTGATCTCTTCAAGGTAAGGGGCAGTCTAAGCATGCAAACCACAGCCACCACAGTCATTATAGAGGATGATCAATCTGGAAAAGACAGTCCACAGTTGATATAAGACAGCAGATTGGATGAAAAGAATGGGTCTGTATTTGAAGTTATGCTTAGGAGGCTACTGGCCTTAAGTGGTGGCAGTCACAAGGGTTGTTAGACAGCTACTAATGCAAGGATATCAGCCATAGAACCCTGCACAGTCAGAGAGCCTTGCACGGTCCAGAAATGAAAATGTGTCACGCTACAGTCTACACCATGAATTTGCGAAAGGATAGCCACTATTACAAGCTGGGACAGTCAAGAAAGGTTTGAGAGAGCATTCCAATACTTAAGCAGTCCTTGAGGAAAAGTGATGATACTTACAATGATAGGCTACAGGAAACTACATTGGATGTGCGGTCCTCATTTCCATCATTTCAAGATAATGTTGGATAGTCTGTTGGATATAGAAGAGTTCATGGTTGATTTTCTTGGAAGGATATTCATTTTAAGCAATTCATTCAGCTATTGATAATAGGCTTTCTAAGTTGGAGAGGAGGAATTAGGGATGGACACAATTTTTAGGGATATGAAGCAGAATGTCAAGAGGAGCTATTGAGTATTCAACAGAACATGCATATTCATGGTAGTAGATCATTGAAGGGTGTGGTATTTTGATGGAGTTTAGAAGATAGCCAAAACAAGTAGAGCAAGTGGTTTTTGAAAGCATGAACTGATGATTGCTAGTGCAGTTATGAGTCCTAGACCTAGTCAAACTCTTCCTCTCACGCCTTTTAAAGAAGCTTATCTTGGTTCAGACTTGTTGGAAACTCATGCCCTATTACCTTTCTGATGAGTTAGGAAGGTGTGAATGCCAAATTTACGACAGTTATGGCAACATGATGAGCAGTTGACAGTTGCAGGTATATAGGGCAGTTTGGGTGACCTGTACCAGCAGTTCCAGATATCTTGCAGCAGTTGTAAACATCTAGGAGCTGACAAAGCTTGCAAGTCAAGAATTTTCTTCCATCTATGCCACCTTGGAGTCTTTGAAGGAGCAAAACAAGGAGTCATTCAAATAGGCGCCCAAGGAGTTTGACCTTTCCAAAACAGCTGTGACACATGTCACATGTTGATTGCAACTTGTTGCTAGGAGTTAGTAAAGGGTTGTTTGTAAAAAGGCACGCCTACCTTCATTTTCATGGCAGTTCTTGCATTTTTTGGCAAGGCATTGTAACTTGTAAAAGGTTCTTTCAGGTCATCTTGTGTAGTGCAACTCAGAAAATCAGATTTCTTGCTCATTTTTGAGTTGTGTATTGTAACTCATTGAGGTTCTTTCCAGCAATGAATAAGCATTGTAACTATTTTCCAATGTTCCAAGGCTTGAGGCTCACGTTCGGAGAGGGGACAAAGGGCCTAAGTTTGGGGACGGGGGGGGTGGTGGTGGTGCTGATATAGTTATACATATACTTATAGTACTTGAAAAACTAGTTTTGAAAAGATGTATAATAGTATAATAGTATAAGAATTACATTTCAAATGAAACTATAGGAAATTACTCAAATTAGTAAAATTATAACATAGCAAAATTTGAAATACTAAATCTAAATACGAAGATATCTTTAATGCTAATTGCTAAATAAAATTTGACAAATGAAATTGTTAAATTGGAGATTTCTATTATATCGAAAATATGAATATTTGATGTCATATGAGATATCAGTATATCACAAAGTCTATAAAGATGATTACATGATTCATCATTACAATGAGTAGCAAATGCCAAATGGCAAATAGTAAAACAGTAAACTAAATAGTAAATACAGATACTAATAGCAAAATGTCAAAACTCAAAATGTAGTAAATACAGGAAACTCCTGGGCGTCTCCCAGTCTCCCAGGAAACTCCTGGGCATTTCCTAGTCTCCCAGGAAACTCCTGGGTGTCTCCCAGTCTCCTAGGAAACTCCTGGGCATCTCCCAAGGAGACTTGGAGACTTGGAGATGTCTCCCAAAGAGAGCTTGAGGCGTCTCCAAGTCTCCTGGGGAGAGGCGATGGAGGCGTTTTCCACGTCTCGGTGGAGCCGTGGCCGGTGGCGGGGCGGCTTAGCATGAAGTACCCGTTCCCGTCCCGAAACATCCCGTTTGAAGCGGCGGATAGAAGCGTTCCGTGGAATACTTGCCATTTCAAATTATTATACTGTTTATAAGCATTTTGATCAATAAAAACAAGTTGTTTTCACCTTCTCAAAGCTGTGCTTCATTGTGCAAACTTTTACAAAATAGTTGATGTTTTTACCCTTGATTTTTGTCCTGTTTTTCATTGCCTTTATGCAGAAAATATGTACTTTTGCACATCATTGCTTGTGTTTAACCAGCTAAGGGCAAAGTTTAAGTTGTGAAAACATTTCTACTTTTCTTCTAAATGCTGTCCTAGTTATCAAACCTAGTAATGAAATACTTATACAAGAGACGTGTGAAATTTTGGGTTGTGTATGTCAAAGTTTTAAGTTTTTTTTTTTTAATAATGTCAAAGTTTAAGTTGTTGATCATGTTATGTTCATAAACAAGTGCAGGTCAAAAGTCATTTGGTGCATCACCTTAGGATCTTACATTTTCATTTTCATGGCAATTCCTATCTCATTTCCTTTGCAAGCAGTAGTAGAATAGGTTTAAGTAGGTCATAGAACCAAGGGAACCAGCCCAACCCTGGAGGGTCTCTTCCGTCATAGGCAACCCACAAACCTGGAAGAGATCCAATGTTTCACCAGTAGACTGAGTTTTGCAACTCAGTAAGGGTGCACTGTTTGGTGATAACAGGACCATTGTAGTCAATGATGCCAATTTAAGTTGAGATTTGAGGCAAAGACAATCATCAATGGAACTGGAAAAGCAGGTAATGCTCTTCATACAGTTATCACTGTGTGTGCTTTATACCTTTTGTAACAAACAAAATGCTCAATAATGTGGCGATCAGGAGAGTGACACCTGAGACTGATGTATATAAAAATAAGATACAGAGTTTCTATAGTAAAGGTTGAATGTTGAAAACATTTAATCTTTTATGACCAGTATTTAAAGCAGACCATCATCCTGATATCATTATTTGTAATATGTCAATCAATAGGATGATCTGATGAAGGATGTGTGTGCCTGAAGCACAAGCACTTGTTACTTGTTAGTATACTGCTTGATCAAAGTTGTGCTGCCAGGGGTGCTTATAAAGGCACTTAGCAGATATCACAATGTAGATAATGCCTTCAAGGCTTTTAATCAGTTTTCTTCCAAAGAACATGTTCCTGGTGCAGAGACATGCATAGTCCCTGTTGATGCAAATAGAATAGAAGAGTTTCAGGTTATGTCCTGACAAAATTTTGATTACAACTAAATTGAGAATCAGAATTTCATTACAAATAGAGATGAAGTTACAAGGATATGGTCTCCAAGTAAATTTAATTCAAAAAATGCTTTTATGTTAACTCAATGCAGAAATTGTGATAAAACTGAGCATGTTTGCTCCTACAATATTACCACAAGTAGTACTAATTTACATTTTCTGTTCATGTTAGCTTCTTACAAAAGAAAGTGAATGAGATCTTTTGGCAAA
>VDFB02211258.1:0-18080 GCA_007258455.2 Sequoia sempervirens
TGGAAACAAAATGTTATTAATGATTTTTTTGCTAAATCAGAGCAAGGGAGATCAAATAGCCTACTCATTCAATTATTATATAGTAGACAAATTGCATGTGTACTCAAAATGGTTATTAAACATATTTTATTTTCTTGAGAAAAACTTGGTAAAAGACATTAATGAAGTCTTATAATTTTTTAAAGAAATCTTGTATGATTTTATTTTACTAAAAAAATAAATTATATATGATTATGTGTTGATTTTCTAGTAGCTAGCATCTTTGATTTGATTTGATTGTGAAAATATCTATTTTTGTTTATCAAATTCTATAAATTCTAGCAAGGGCTTCACTATAGGGATAACTTTAAGAAACCCCCCTCCCCCTCAATGAAGGTGTAAAATCCTAGCCAATCTTGTATACTTCCCAATAAAAATATTAATTTTATTTGTGAATTTTTTTATTTTTCAAGATAAAAAATAATCTCAATTGGAGAATCTTTTGTAATCGCTAGAAGTCTATGGAAAATTCTGGCAAAATGGAATTTTTTTAAACAAATAAAATATTTTCATTGGCAATTAAAACTATATTTCAAACCAATAAAATATTTCCATTGGTGAATTAAACCTGTTTTAAAAACAAAATAAAAAAATGTTGGCGAATAAAACTTTTTTTCAAACTAAAAAAATATTTTCATTAGTGAATTAAACCTATTTTCAAATGAATAAAAAGAACATTGGCGAGTTAAACATAATCTCAAGATAATAAAAAAAATTTAGTGGCAAAATAAACTGGTATACCAATAAAAAATGATAGTGTGGTTGGAAAAAATATCAAATACTACAATTACATATTGTTCTATTCCAAGACAAATTCCACACATTCAAATTTCTTCATAAAGTGTCTGGAATGGGGACAAGTGTCAACATATTTATTGTGTCTGAAGCCAAATGTTAGTGCAAATTACTATACCCACGACTATTCGATGAATTTTTGATGGACGACTGTAGTTACATTCCGGAAGCAAATATGTGAAGCACTAGACTTGCAAATTGAAAGCTTCAAAATAACACTAGAACTATTAAATTTCCAAAAATCAATGGTAGAAATCTTATTATTTATTAAATCACTTAAATTCATGACAACCAAAATAATATTTTATCATTGGCTGGCTACCGAGAGTTGAAGGTCGCTTAAGTTATGCCCTAATCCTTTGGAGTCATCATGGTGATCGACCCCTCGACCTAGGCGAATGATGGGTTTGAGAAATGAATGGTCAAGATAGGGTGACCCAGGTCAACCTTGACTGCTCCTCGCCAACCCATGGGGGACCCACTTGCATCTCCCATCCCTCAATGGGGAGGTGGGAAGTGCCACATGGAATGACCAGAACCGTCAAAGAAACTTTAGCAAGGTGCGAAATATTAAGGAACTAGTGTTAAATCCTACACTACTAAAGGGGAATTTTAAGCACATTTTTTAAAGATAAGCAAGACATATTAATCTAGGTCATCCATTTGGTCTGAGGGTTATGCATAGGTGAATGGTCTTAAGGTAAAGAGCACACAGATGTGAAGCACCAAATTTAATCTGGGCCAGTCCCCGCAATCCCACAAGGAACCCTCCTACATCTCTCATCCCTCAATGGGGAGGTGGGGAATTTCCTTGTGGAACAATTAGAATCATCGAAGGAACTATAGCATAATGTGAAATATTAAGGAAATATTTCAATGTAAGGTTGGTAGTGTTAAAGTCTACACTAAGTTAAAGGATCCTTTTAAGCACATGTTTTAAAGGTAAGGAAGAAATATTAATCTATATCATCCATCTAGTCTGAGGGTTATGCACATGCAAATGGTCTTAAGGTAAAGAGCAGACAAATGTGAAGCACTAAATTTAATCTAGGCCACTCCCCGCCTCCCCATTACTGAAAGTTGCACATAGGTTAAACCCAACAAGGAAGCATGGATGTCGACAAGTGGATTTTCTCAACATTCATGAAGATGGTGGAGCCCACAGGTAACTTGGAATAATATTGTCACATCAATGATCAAGTGGTGAATTAAATGTTAAGTGTGAATATTTGATGTCAATGTCTTCATTCTAACTTGTATATATAGTTCACCAACTTGATGTTCCTCATATCATTTATAATATATTTGGCTTTGATTTATTTCTCTCTATTCTCAATTAACTATGATATTATGGATTCTTCATGGTGTGTCATGCTACCCAAATTTTTTTTGGAGAAAAGAAGTTGCGACAATGCATGCGACAGATGAAATTTGGGTATGGATTTTAAAATTCCTTTTGTGTAGGTTGAGGATGCTATAAGAATAATTGTGGGTAGGGAATGACTTCAGAACAACCCCCATGCTCTATATTCTGAGGTAGCTTCGAACAACTTTCTTGTCCAATTTCATGGACATTTTGGTTGATAAATATTTGGTGAAGAGGTTGGAAATACATTATTTGCATCCTTTCATTTTCTCTATTTCTTCATTGGAGTTGCTACTGGAGCATTACAATTTTGAAAATGGGTTAGTGCCTATTGGTGGAATCTTTTGAAAAGTGGAATTGCATTCTTCTACAACACAGGCTCTTGTCCTAGTTAATATGAGATTTGGTCTGTGTGATATGAAAAATGAATCATTAAAGAGTTTGGAATTTTGGAGGAAGGTTTTGGGTGATTCGCTTTTCTTCTTTGTCGTTACTTTGTTAAATTCGATTCACCTTCTACTCAAACACCTAGTTGTGGGTTGATGGCCTCAACTATTTTTACAATTTTTTTTAGTAATGAATTGTGTGACATGTCACATGTCTATATTTTATTTCACATCATTACAATTCTTGTAATATGTATTTTGTGACTGGTTTTTGTCATGGTTAGTGGATTTTTGGCTAGGCTAGCTATGCAATTTGTACTTCATTCTTTAGCTATTTAAATTAAAATACTTTTCGTGGCTCCATTCTTGTAAATCCTTTTTTCTTTGTTCAATATAAAAATGTGGCTTTAAAACTAATAGTAATTATCAACATATAGTTCTGATCTCATAAGAGAAAAACTTTTTGTGACTTATTAGTGGACATTGATAATGATTAAGGTAAAATAATCCATTTAATTCTCTCTTTTCAATGCCTTGAAGTACTACATTTCATTTAATTGAAATTATCAGACTTTTTGAAGAAAGCGTGGTTGTGGTACTGTGGGTGGCAACGTGGATTAACGCCATATGTACATCTAAAACAATTGATTGGATAGCTTTATATTAAAAAATGCACAATGTACTAGAAATGATGATGTCATTAATCCAGTGATCAAGTGAAATAATATTTGTAATGATTTCATATCATTTGAGTGGAGATTTTGATAGCTTGTTAGCTTGAGGTACAAATTGCATGTAGCCAGACACCAATCAAATTAAACATTTTAATTGTAAATGTAAGGATTAAGTTACATTAATTGATTAAGTTGGTTTTTTTATTTGTGTGAATCACGATTATCATTATACCCAACCTCACACATGACATTACAGGCTGGTAGTGGCACTAGTGGCCCATAAATAGGGATAATGATCACAAGTGAAATCATTTGTTGAGTGCAACTATCTTAATTGTCATAAGGGTTTTCATTTTGTAGGGTTAATAAGGATTCAGGAAGAAGATGATGTGGTATTATTGGGGATACTCTAAATTCTCCTGCCTCTAGTTATATAGTTACAAAGTAAAAGACCAGTTTTCTTCAAGTTCAGAATGGATGGTTGTAGTTGCATTCTAGAATGAAATGCATAGATTTCTAGGCTTGCAAACTTAAACCTTTAAAATCACCCTATAGCCATTAGATTTAAAAAATCAATGGTTGAGAATTTGTTTGATAATTTATTTCTAAGTGTCATTATAGAAATTTAATGTACTAATTGTGTTGTCTGGTGGAAACACGTTGATGTTTCATTCACTTTAATATTTTAAAAAATAACTAACAAGTAAACTTTCTATTGCTAAGTGCTAAGTGCTAAGTAATTTTATTTTTAAGTGAGAGGGTAAAAACATGGCAAGATTTCAAATTTCTCATTGCAATGCACTAGGGAGATTCTAGGTTCCATGTCCAATAAAGCCAGTCCACACCTATTAGTATTAATATTTTCAAGAATCAAAATATAGGTAAGTGAAAAAGAAAATTCCTACAACTACATTTCAACTTTCATCATTTCTTAAAATCTTATTTTGTCAAACTTTGAAGTTCTGGTTTAGGTCTAAGAGACTTAAAAATTAAGAAAAAATGAAGACTAAGAGGGAATTCACAATTTCACATTGTATAAGCATTTCTATCACTAGTATGAATACAACAAAATCAGATAAAAAAATACATTATGCAAATTTGCTTAAAACCCTAGGTTTCACTAATGAATACCATGATATTTATGATCTTGAAATCTATGGTAGCCATACATCAAAACTTATATTTTCATTTGAGAATAAGGTTTCAAAGAAAATACAAGCTAATAGTTAGAGTGCAACATGGGTAACTAGATTAGGGGTGAAGCCACATAAGTGGTTTACACTTTTGAAGAGGAAGGAAATTTCAAAATTTTCCCATTCCTCATATCAAATGGGTTCGGCCGAACCCTAAGGTTCGACCGAACCATTTAGTTGGTTTGGTTGAACCTTAGGGTTCGGCCGAACCCATGGTTCGGCCGAACCAACTAAATCCCCTATTAAAAAATCATACTGGAGTGGGTTCGGCCGAACCTAGGTTCGGCCGAACCCATTTAGTATGGCTAAAACAAAAAACACATTCATTTAATTGCTTTTTTTAATTGTATGTGTTGGTGGTTCGGCCGAACATGGGTTCGGTCGAACCCAAGTTCGGCCGAACCCTTCCAAGATGTTCGACCGAACACTTGTTCGGCCGAACCCCTCTTTTTTCATCCTTGGTTCCTAAGGCACCAGAATTGTTGAAAATTTTGCGTTTCGAAGCTCAATTTCAGAATGAAAATGGAGAAGATCTCAAAACCAGCAGATGTCGGGTTCCCCTCAAAATGAGCTTATCAACGAATATAATTTTAGTATGTTTTGATTATATTATCTATGCATTTTTTTAAGTTTTATTAAATATAGGTTTTCACTGAAAACAAAACTCTCACGCACAAATTGGAAAAATAGAAGATTATCAAAAAATTGAAAAAATATATGAGTACACCGGATATTAGGAGTCCTTGATCCAACAAAAATTCCATTTTGCTCTGATTGAAAGTTATGCGTTACTCACGGTCGTGTTAAATATGCGAATTGTAATTGATTTGACTTTAAAGAAGAAACTTGATTAAAAAAAAATATTCAATAAAAAACTATCTAATGTAGTGGAAGCACTAGATGTCAGAGTCACAAATCTAAATTTGGAAGAATTAAAATTTTATCCTTTATGGAAAAAAAATTATGTGTTATACGGTGTGCGTCACTTTTTAAAAATGTTGTTTTCTGAAAAAAACCAATTTTTCGTGGGAGATGGAAAAAAAAGTGCAATCTGATTCCAAAAATTTTGAATTTTTTTTTTTTTAGAATCTACAGATAAAATGTGACGAGACTCTAGTTTTATCATCTTCAAAATTCTTTGCGGTTTAATAAAGCTATAGGTTCCCGGAGAATGTAGAGATTGTGTTAAAAAAAAATATAGATGTCGAGTTAGGCCAAAAGTGTAAGCACTGTGTGGGATCACCCTAGGGCACATGATGTTACATGAGGTTTTCCCTTGCCAAGAATTTATCATTATCTGTGCCCAAAATTATGATGATAACAAAAGAGTAATTGTTAATAAAGATATAAAATAAGAATTGTTATCCATTAACGCAAAATAACTTGGAAAAGTGTTAGAGTTTACAACCGAAGAATTTGGAAATGTCCACATTGGCCTAGAAAATCTTGCTAGTGATTATGAAGCGGTGGATGAAAGAGAGAAAAAATATTTCATAAATAAAATAGTTCAAGATAACATACAAGTTCAAAACAAATTGAAAGGTAATCATAAGCCTCCTTATGATTTTGATATTTTTAGAACATGGATTCAGGATACTATTTCCATGCTAGCATTTTTCCTTGAACTGGATAGCAATCGGGAAGTGGGTGCAAGCCTCCATTAAATGGTATATAATATCCATTATGTTGTTCCAAATGTAAAATATAACTTTATTGAGAACATTGTAGAATCCATTCATAAAAAAAATAATAATGATTAAAGGAGGTTCCACCAAGGCATGTAGGTTCACAACCTACTTGTGCTTATTTTTTCTATTCAAATTTAGTGAATTTTGTAGACCAACAAGCTTCAGATTGAGCCCTATAATAATGCTTAGGAAAATAAAATGACTCTTGTATATGATTTGACCACTGAGATAAGGATGCATGATTCTTGAAGGAACTACAATAAATTTTTAGACTACTTCTTGGTTCCATTGCATCAAGCAATTACAAATAATTCAATGCCTAGATTGCCTATGTCATGTAGAAATTGCATTCAACTATGAAAATAAATACAATTGGTTGATCGGTACTTAATGGAAGAATATAATGTGCTAATATTTTATGGATCAGGAGTAGAGCCATACAAACTTCCAATACATGTGACAGAAAGGGTTTTTGCATTGGAATATGTAAGACAGATGCAAAGTACTAATGAAATACACTTTTTCGGTCAACAAAAGAAGACCTTATTTCCTTCTTTAACTTTTTCATGTGGAGGGTTCACATTCAAGAGAAAATAATTTAGTGTGGCACATGATATTTTGATTTTTTTTTAATTTTGATGATATTTTTCACTGGTAGTATGATCCATGTGACACCATTAAATCAATGATTTTGTCCAATAGGAATGTTGCAAGTAGATTTCAACATCAAAGTAAACCCTTGCTTGAAAACTTGAGAAACAAGGATTCTTGGGATGAGGTCAAAATAGCAATGAAGAAAAGTGTTGTTGAAAAAGTTATTTCTTTTGAACAATTGTTAATAGAAATAGTGGCATTGCATCGAACGAGAATCATGACAACATTTTTTATGGAAAAAGTGATAAACCATCTAGTATCTAGTAAAAGTTCTAGATTCTCTAGATAAGGAAGATGCAACTAAAAATTGGTCATGATAAAACATTACCTCCTTCTGGTCTATGAGGAAGGAGCTAGACAATCCAAGAACTCTTGCAAAGTATGGAGATAATGAAGAAGATCATGAGTTTAGAAAAAATTGAAATATAGAGCATCCTGATGAATGTGAAGATCAAGAAACTAATGATGATAGGGAAGAACAAAGTCATGCCAATTTGAAACTTGATTTAAGTGAGGCCAAAAAATAAGCATATACTTTAGGAGTAGCCATAGCTCAAAAAATGCGTTATGAAGGTGGTCCTTTGGGGTCCCAAAGACAAAGCCCTTGGACAATAATAGATGTAGAGAATAGAAAACCAGTTGATAAATCTAGCCTTGGAATTGAAAAAGTAGACCAAGGGAATATAAGTATAGCCAAAACAATTCAACGTGTTAGATCTTCAAATCCTCATCCTCATGGTTAGATACAATCACAACTAGGACATGCCCATGGTGGAGAGCCTAGTGCAACTAGAATTGCCACTAGTGGTGATGGTATGGGTAGTACTAGTAGTGGTCAACATGTGATACAACAACAAATTACACACAAGAGGACAACAATACATAATACTGTGCACAAACACCAGGTGATCAAGGCATATAGAAGAGGTAAAGGATTTTGATAGGTCCAAATCACACTACTAGTGGATCCACCACAAAGGAGTTATTTCCAGGTACTCCTCCATTACCAATTAGTGTGGCTACAAAAACATTAGCAACTATAAGTACTCCTATTCCTTCATCATTCAAGCATTCCATTGTTCCTATGTCCCTAGGTTTTGATTACATTGAAGAGTTTAAAAAGAAATCAGAATTGTATAAAAAGGAGAAGAAGCAATTGATGGAGAAAGAGTGAGTTGTAACTTCAAATCCTGCAACAACCATGGTATTACCCACATTTGACACAAATAAATAAATCATGGAGTACATGATTGTTGTTCCCACAGTTCAAAATAAACCAACAAATTAGATGGATCAATCTAAATTTCAGGTGAGTAGTTTACAATTGGATTTTTCTAGACTCAAAAATACTAACAAAATTAATGTATCAAAAAAGAATTATGAATTGGTGTACACATCATTGCTAAAGCAAGATAGAGATAAAAAAGGTTATAGACTGAACTAGAAATTTATGGGAAAACCTAGCAAATGAGAAAGCAAAGAGGAAAAAAACAGATAACAAGAGCAATGAATTAGAAAAAAAATAAAAAAAAATCTACCTCTACATCAACAAGCAAAGAGGATGAAAAAATGAGAAAGAAGTGAATGAACTAAAGCAAAATAAGATGAGAGCAACAAGAAATAAGGATGAGGAAAATCGATTGTGGAAAATAAAGACAACAAGGAAAAGGAAATGGTAGTGGGGGAATAAAATGGAAAGAGAGAAAAGAAGGAAGGAAGGAAGAATGGATGAAGAATGGAAGAGGAAATAGTCAAGAAGGAAACATGGATTGATGGACAACGGAAGGGATATTAGAGAAATTTGCAAACCAAGTTCAACAAATAGTCTACAAAGCCAGTGAAAATGATTTGAAATCAAAAGGGATTAATAATCAACTTGCTAGCTCAATGATGTTTTCATCTATCATTCAAAAGTATTTTAGAATGTGTGAAATAAAGGAATATGTCAATCTAGCTACAAACAAGATGAAGAAGTTGGATGAAAAGGTAAGGAACTTCACATATCTTGGTTTTCCAGAGGCTTTTGACACAAATGATTGATTCATTGGAAATGATGCTTTCAAAAAGAAGATGGAGGGTGCAAGGAAGATTGATTTGGACCAATTTCCTCAAAACCCAGATGTGGTGAACTATTTGGATTCCATCAAACCACTGATAACCTTGAATGAAAAATTGACTGATGAATTCAATAAAAGTTCCAATTTCAATCATGAATTGTTAACAAATCTTCAAGTCAAACAATATTAGTTAGAACAAATGACAATTGCACCACTTGAGTAGTGGAAGTTGCTAGAAAAGGTGATACAATGATTTGATATTTGATAATATAAGTTTCCAAGTTCTAACTCAGCTCTATGTAGTGTTGTCTTTGAGCAAGATTTTGCATTGTCTGTAATACCCCTCATACTGTTTAGACTTATTAATTTCTATGTGTTAACTTGATACGCTGATACTATGGTGATACTATTGTGGTTTGATTTGGTTGATGTAGTTTGATGATGTTGTTATTCCTTTTCTGGACATAATCGGTTGATATGACATTTCTAGTATGATTTGTGATATTTTGTGTGTTGGATTATTGTTTATTTAAATAATTTGTCATTAATGTTATATGCAAATGTGATGATTCTATGGTGATGTTATTTAATTCAGTATTATTCTATGATGCAATAGTTTAATAATTCTAGTTATGATGCAGTAGTTAAATATCATGTTATTTTATGATTAATTTGATTAAGAAAGGTTAGCTCGTCATTGATATTATAATTGTTAGAATGGAGTAGGTGAGAGGACAGTGTAGCATCACTCGTTCACGAGTGTCCTGCTACACTGCAATTCCTTCTCATGATAGTATGTTGATTTTATATATATATACATGTGCTACTTAACGTTTGTTGGATGCAGGAGTGCAGGAATAAGTCTCGATTCCACCTGCTTCGGCAGGACATGGCGAGCAATAAATCAACCCAATGGGTAAAAATTGAAAAAGGGAGTAGGCTTGGAAGTGTCCCCGTCCCAGGTCCGTCGTCTGTTGTGAGTTGTGTTATGATTGAAGTCTTGTCTTGTCTTGTATGTAGTTTTATTGTTGAGTATTTATTTTATTCTTGGGTAGTGTTTAATTAATTAATCGTATTGCATAAAATAATTAATTAAGGTTGCACTGTTATTTGATTTAATCGAGAGTTAGAAAAATGTTAAAATTAAATAAATAATAAATTAAAAGTGATTTAATTAATTAAAAGTGAAATTAATTATAATTAAATTAATATAGTCGAGAGTAATTAAATATTATTATTTTTTATCAGTATTAAATTAGAAGATTATGTGAAGATAAAATCTAAATTTAAATAAATTATTTAATTAAAATTTTAGATATGTGTGAGCTTTTAAAAGCTGGAAAAGAACCAATAAGAAAGGGGGCTTTTTGGAAAAGAAAGCTGAAAAAGATTTATTGATTTATTTAGTGATTTATTATTTTTATGAAGGAATTTTTCTCACACAAGTTTTTACTCTGTTATTTTTGGATCTGAAAAAAAAAAAAGAAAAGAAGAGGAGAGTTTTAGTTTTGAGTTTTTCTTCTGGGTAAAAGTTATTGTGAGTTTGAAAAGGGAAGATTATTCAGTAAAACATTGAAGGAGAAGATCGAGAAAAGGGAGCGGAAGAGGAGGTATGAGGGGGGGCCAGAAGGGATTCTTCAGCAAGGCGAAGGACTCCAGGTTTTCCTCTTTTATGTTAGTTTTATTTTACTGCTCTATAAACAGAATATGGCATGTTGTGTCTGAAAATCTATTTCTTTATTTCTTTTGGAAATGGTTTTGGTTGAAGGCTTATTGGTGTTTAAAAATTCATGAATCTTCTGTAGAAAATTTTAGTAGAAACCCTCTTTAAACTCTTCAACATAATTAGTAGGGAAAATTAGTGTGGTTAAAAAAAATAAATAAATAAAATAAAATAAAATAAAATCATTTCTGATTGAAAATCGAATGTTCATGTTAGATCTATATTAATTTTAAAAAAAATCTGTTGTTAGATTGTGATTCTAAATCTCTGATTAAATATATAAATTTTATGTAAATCTAGGCAAAATTATATATACAGATATTATTATTTAATTTAATCATTGGAATGGATATCTTTATAAATTTTAATTATTGGGAGATTTTCGTTTTAAAAAAATATATATATATTAAATACAATATATTTAATTAATTACTGGTGGTGTTTATATTCATCTGTAATTTCATGTGAAGTAAATTTTAATATAAAATATGCTTTAATATATATATATATATAGTTATTTAAAAATAAAATAAAACTGTTATATATATTAGACTTTAAAATTTATGGAGAAATTAAACTGTGCATTCTCTTTATTCTTTTTACATTCATGTTATTTTCGTATTAAATATCGTACGAAATATTTATTAAAATAAATAATTTTTGTCTGTCACGGATTTCCGTGCACAGAAAATTTGTAAATGAAATTTATAAAAAGTAAAAGTTATTAACTATAATAATAATGTAAAAGTTATAAATTAAAAGTTATTAATTTATTAAAAGTTATTAATTTATGTGGTGGCTGTACGCAGCCTTCACAGGCTGCGCACAACAGCCAAGGCTGCCTACGGCAGCCGAGGCTGCTGGTCGCAGCCTATGGGGCTGCGGCCTACCACAGCCTACCCTGTGGTACACAGTACCACAGGCGACTGTGGTACTGTGTACCACAGTGGCAGCGTATGGCTGTGTTTGAATATGTTTTTATTTATTTTTATTTATTTGTTATTTATTATTAAATGAAAATCGGTTTTAAAATTTTTATTAAATTTAAAACTTAAAATTTAAAATTTAAGTTTGTTCATTGTTTTTTTTTAATTCATTTAATTCGAATTTAATTTATTAAATAAATTTTATAAATGGATTTTTATTAATATTCTGTTTATAAATAAGATAATATATATTATATATATTATTTAATATATATTTAATATATATTATTTAATATATATATATATATATATATATATATATATAGTTATTGGGTTTGTAATGTAATTATTTATATTTTTATAATGTTCGATTATGTAATAACTGGAATTGTTTTATAAAGTGATTTTGCGATAGGTATTATATTAATTTTATTAAATGATTATTTTAATATAGTTGTACAATTGTGTAATAGGGTGGTTTTATGGTAAATATGACTTCTTTTAATATGATATAAATAGGAGAAAATTGGAATGATTAATGTAGTTGTAGAAATTATAATAAATTTTGTGTTTGGAATTGAACCGATTGGCTTAAGTTAAAAGATGTGATGTTATATTGTAATTGTGCAAACTTGGATTAAATGATGTGGATTGTTTTAGGATTTTCTCGAATTTTTGATTTAGTTGTTGATGAAATTATCTAGTATTGGGAATACTTTTTATGGAGTTGTTTGTTTTAGTAATTATTTTCTTGAGAATTTTCCGTGAGATTCTCGTCATTGTTAATTGTGTCTTTTGGGGCAACCCTAGGTTTACCTTACCTTCCATAATGAGATTATGTTATTGTTAAGGACTTCCAGTGATGGAATGTTTTACTGTCATGTTTCTTTTATTCCCCATGTCGGGCAATTAGGGTTAAGGGTATTGTAAGTCTTCCAGAGAAGTTTTTCCTTGAGTGGGGGTTCATTTTGGTGAATCGCTTTGATGTATCGTACTATGATGTTATACCCGGTTTCCATGAACGGGGATTTGTGCCTCCTAGGAAATAGGAGTGGGTAATGAGAATGGTACCTCCTTTGGAAGGAGTGTTTATATTGGATTGGTTTTCTCCAGTAGTTGGAGTGGGTTCCTTGTTTGGTTTTCTCCTTGGATTGGAGAGTTTATATTGTTTAGTTACCTCTTATGGTATCATACCTTGTGTGTTGTCAATAGGAGAGTGGCTCTTTGTGGGGGTCCGGCACACAAAGGGGCGCCAGGGTAACCTACCTAGAGTTTAATTAAGTGATAATATAAATGAATTAATGGGGGGGCTTTCACACTAATAAAGATAAAAAGGATGTCTCTCTCGTGAAGCAAGTGAATGATAAGGCTCGAGATGAGATGGGACGCATAGCTTTGCGTGAGGGTCCGACGGCCGGTAGAGGCAAGCCAGGGTAACCCAAGGTGGGGGTCCGGTAGCCTAGGAAGGTTGAGCCAGGGTAACTCATGGCAAGTTATGCATGACACTCTTCCTATGTCAACAGCTAGCCAGTTATTGTGCGATGTTCATGATCTTGTTCTCTGGAAGCATTGTAACCTCATGTTAAGTGACTTTGTGATTGTAGTTGTGAAGCAATATTGTGATTGTAGTGGTTAAGTGCCGTGTTGTTTTCTCTTTGGTCATTGTTGGATGAGGTCTTTGTTATTATGCCTTGAGTTCATTGAAGTTGTGCGTATGACTAGTTGTTATTTGGGAAGGTGTTTTATTGTTATGTTCAGAAGTGATTTGTTGTTGTGCCTCTTGGAATGGTTGTCGTGAGTTTTCTAGTGGTCTTTGATGGTTTATGTCTGTTGGGAGTTAGTCTTGTTGTTGTTAGGCGTACTTGGTCGGGGACCCTTCCTTGTCTACTCTCAGCACGGGGGTGGTTGGGTGGAACGTGCTTCACACCCCATTGGGTTCCCTCTTCTATTGCAGATGTATTTTCTTGCAAGTTTTGGCGGATGTTGATGATCCAGTGTCCTTATGTACCAGATTGATGTATATACTTCACTTGTAATGCATTCTTTGATGTGTTGTCTCCCACGTGTGTTGGGATGACCTTGATATGATATGTATATGTGATTATTGAGATGTATTTCTGGACAATTGTATTCTACTATCGTTGGGATGTAATAATTATTCAAGCCATGTAATTATTCAGGATCATTTGTTATAGTTGGTTATGTTGAGTTGTATCTATCGAAGATGTAACACTTTATAATTCCATGTATTGACATATGTGCATATGTTATTAATATGGATATAGTTGATAGATATTTTAAATGATGATATGGGTATGAGTGGATATGCGTAATGGATTATTTATTGTTATCTTATTTTCGTTGTTATGGGTTAGAATAGTTATGTCACTTCGTGTACCCCATTGGAACTAGTTGTGCCTCATGTTACAATGTTATGTCATAATACTTAAGTATGTTTATTATATTCTTTTAAAAAAAAAATTGTTCCGTTGTTTTGTTCCTTTGGGGTTCGCACGGCGGGGCGTGACAGCTTGGTATCAGAGCCCAAGTTTAAACACTGGGCGCTTTGGGACCCATTAGGTTTTTTTTAGCTGTTTAGAGTTTTTATTTGTGTACCTTGTCTTATGTTGTGGTGTGTATCTTTTCAGGATCATGCCACCTAAGCAGGGTCGTAGGGGTCGTGGTCATGTAGGTGGTCGAGGAGGTAATCAACATGATGCACCTCCCATTGCTCCCCATGTTTTTGATCATGTGGATCATCAAGCTTCTCAGTTTGTGCCAGAGGTTAGTGTTCAGCATCAGGATCCACCAGGGATTGGGGATGCTCAGTTGCGTCGCTTGCTTGAGGAAACTCTTGCTCGATTGGGGCCTAGGCCAGATAGGGACCAGGATGTTGTAGGAGAGAGAGATCGAGTTCCAGCTCCATCTGAGGCAGACATGGCTACTCACATGAGAGATCTCCTTAGAGCTCGTCCACCCACTTTTGATGGTATGGGCAGTGGTTCAGAGGCTGAGACTTGGTTGTTCGATTTGAATAGGTGTTTTTCCATGCATCCGTATGGTAGCAACACCAAGGCTAGGTGTGCGATCATGCATTTGAGGGATTTTGCATCTACTTGGTGGAGGTTGGAGGAGCAGAAGCTCCATTTGGATATTGGCACTATATCTTGGGAGTTGTTCCTAGAGCGGTTCAAAGCTCGATTCCTTTCTGATCGTTGGCGTCAACGCCGTGGAGATGAGTTTCATGCTCTACGACAGATGGATATGATAGTGGATCAGTATGAGCGTCGTTTCTTCGAGCTCAAACAGTTTGCGGGCATAGGTGATGATGAGGGTATGTTAGTACAACATTTCATTAGGGGTTTAAACCCCCAGATCAGTGGTGGTGTTCGGGTATTTGAGCCGAAGACCTTGGAGGTAGCTATAGATAAAGCTCGCATTGTTGAGGAGAATTTAGCTTTGGCTTTAGGTGGCCAGGTGGGAGTTCAGTTTGGTGGTGCACCTGCTGTTGATGTTGGTTCTCAGAGTGGCCAATCTCAGGCTACAGGGTGTTCTAGAGGGCATCAGTTACCCGCTAAGGGTGGGAAACAACAGTCTTCGCAGTCTAGGCAACATAATTCTCAGTCCCAACCTGATAGAAGTTGGAGGCAGAAGAAGAGAGATAGGAGTTGGATTCGGGCTCATCGTAATCGTGTTGATCAGCCTGCTCAGAGTTCTCAGTCGGCGTTCGATGGAGGTGGTTTTTCACGATTTAGTGGAGCTCCAGCTGTGCAAGGTCTCAGCAGAGGGACAGGATGTTTCTCTTGTGGTCAGCAGGGCCACTTTGCTCGTGAGTGTCCTCAACAGGACAATCCTGGTTATGGTCAAAGGCCAGCAGTTTCAGAGCCGACAGTAGGTGATGTGGGTCGATCACATAGGGCATTCACTGTGGTGGATATCCGTCAAGTCAAGCATCTGGGTGCAGTTCATCCTTCGTTTTCAGGAGTTGATCCTCACGGATCAAGGTCCTGAGTCAGTTAGTGTTTAATTGTTTTTGTGGGAGTTCTTTCCCTATTTTTGTTTAATGGCTTCCAGGAGTAAGCCATATCCTAGGGGGGGAGGATGTAATACCCCTCATACTGTTTAGACTTATTAATTTCTATGTGTTAACTTGATACGCTGATACTATGGTGATACTATTGTGGTTTGATTTGGTTGATGTAGTTTGATGATGTTGTTATTCCTTTTCTGGACATAATCGGTTGATATGACATTTCTAGTATGATTTGTGATATTTTGTGTGTTGGATTATTGTTTATTTAAATAATTTGTCATTAATGTTATATGCAAATGTGATGATTCTATGGTGATGTTATTTAATTCAGTATTATTCTATGATGCAATAGTTTAATAATTCTAGTTATGATGCAGTAGTTAAATATCATGTTATTTTATGATTAATTTGATTAAGAAAGGTTAGCTCGTCATTGATATTATAATTGTTAGAATGGAGTAGGTGAGAGGACAGTGTAGCATCACTCGTTCACGAGTGTCCTGCTACACTGCAATTCCTTCTCATGATAGTATGTTGATTTTATATATATATACATGTGCTACTTAACGTTTGTTGGATGCAGGAGTGCAGGAATAAGTCTCGATTCCACCTGCTTCGGCAGGACATGGCGAGCAATAAATCAACCCAATGGGTAAAAATTGAAAAAGGGAGTAGGCTTGGAAGTGTCCCCGTCCCAGGTCCGTCGTCTGTTGTGAGTTGTGTTATGATTGAAGTCTTGTCTTGTCTTGTATGTAGTTTTATTGTTGAGTATTTATTTTATTCTTGGGTAGTGTTTAATTAATTAATCGTATTGCATAAAATAATTAATTAAGGTTGCACTGTTATTTGATTTAATCGAGAGTTAGAAAAATGTTAAAATTAAATAAATAATAAATTAAAAGTGATTTAATTAATTAAAAGTGAAATTAATTATAATTAAATTAATATAGTCGAGAGTAATTAAATATTATTATTTTTTATCAGTATTAAATTAGAAGATTATGTGAAGATAAAATCTAAATTTAAATAAATTATTTAATTAAAATTTTAGATATGTGTGAGCTTTTAAAAGCTGGAAAAGAACCAATAAGAAAGGGGGCTTTTTGGAAAAGAAAGCTGAAAAAGATTTATTGATTTATTTAGTGATTTATTATTTTTATGAAGGAATTTTTCTCACACAAGTTTTTACTCTGTTATTTTTGGATCTGAAAAAAAAAAAAGAAAAGAAGAGGAGAGTTTTAGTTTTGAGTTTTTCTTCTGGGTAAAAGTTATTGTGAGTTTGAAAAGGGAAGATTATTCAGTAAAACATTGAAGGAGAAGATCGAGAAAAGGGAGCGGAAGAGGAGGTATGAGGGGGGGCCAGAAGGGATTCTTCAGCAAGGCGAAGGACTCCAGGTTTTCCTCTTTTATGTTAGTTTTATTTTACTGCTCTATAAACAGAATATGGCATGTTGTGTCTGAAAATCTATTTCTTTATTTCTTTTGGAAATGGTTTTGGTTGAAGGCTTATTGGTGTTTAAAAATTCATGAATCTTCTGTAGAAAATTTTAGTAGAAACCCTCTTTAAACTCTTCAACATAATTAGTAGGGAAAATTAGTGTGGTTAAAAAAAATAAATAAATAAAATAAAATAAAATAAAATCATTTCTGATTGAAAATCGAATGTTCATGTTAGATCTATATTAATTTTAAAAAAAATCTGTTGTTAGATTGTGATTCTAAATCTCTGATTAAATATATAAATTTTATGTAAATCTAGGCAAAATTATATATACAGATATTATTATTTAATTTAATCATTGGAATGGATATCTTTATAAATTTTAATTATTGGGAGATTTTCGTTTTAAAAAAATATATATATATTAAATACAATATATTTAATTAATTACTGGTGGTGTTTATATTCATCTGTAATTTCATGTGAAGTAAATTTTAATATAAAATATGCTTTAATATATATATATATATAGTTATTTAAAAATAAAATAAAACTGTTATATATATTAGACTTTAAAATTTATGGAGAAATTAAACTGTGCATTCTCTTTATTCTTTTTACATTCATGTTATTTTCGTATTAAATATCGTACGAAATATTTATTAAAATAAATAATTTTTGTCTGTCACGGATTTCCGTGCACAGAAAATTTGTAAATGAAATTTATAAAAAGTAAAAGTTATTAACTATAATAATAATGTAAAAGTTATAAATTAAAAGTTATTAATTTATTAAAAGTTATTAATTTATGTGGTGGCTGTACGCAGCCTTCACAGGCTGCGCACAACAGCCAAGGCTGCCTACGGCAGCCGAGGCTGCTGGTCGCAGCCTATGGGGCTGCGGCCTACCACAGCCTACCCTGTGGTACACAGTACCACAGGCGACTGTGGTACTGTGTACCACAGTGGCAGCGTATGGCTGTGTTTGAATATGTTTTTATTTATTTTTATTTATTTGTTATTTATTATTAAATGAAAATCGGTTTTAAAATTTTTATTAAATTTAAAACTTAAAATTTAAAATTTAAGTTTGTTCATTGTTTTTT